>PVJI01009190.1:0-66720 GCA_004026765.1 Micronycteris hirsuta
GAACCAGCAACCCTTTGGTTTGCAGGCCGACACTCAATCCACTGAGCCACACCAGCCAAGGCTATCTTACTAATTTTTTAATTTCTAGCACCTAACTCAGTGCTAAGCACACTGTAGTACTTAAAAAACATTTGTTGTGTGAATGAACCTATGAATAGATACCTAATGACAGAATTGAATTTATACTGTTTTTGGAATAAGTATGTTTTATGATCTATGTTGCATAGCAAAGAAGTTGGTCACCTAGTTCCATTTAATATTGCTGTTAGCGTAAGAGAGGGACCATTCTAAACCCAATGAATTCAACCAGAAGAATCTCAATCCTCAATAAATACTTTAAGGTCTAAGCAGTAATTCTGAGAATGCAGAGAGTTACTGGAGTTGGCCAAAGATCAGGTTATACACTGGAAGATTACTCAGGTGAAAAGGAGCCATCAAGCTGGAATAATGTTCACAGTGAAATGAGGCTTGTGTATGAATAATAGAGTAGCATATAAAATAGATAGATTTCAGTTGCAAATGGAAGCAAATGTTAGAGATAATAGAAAGGAAACTCTAAAGGTAGCAGATTTTTGAGAAATGTGCTGTGTGGCAATGAACTTGCAGAGTGGGACTGTGCTCAATATGGCCAACCCGGAGACCATGTCCCGTCTTAGACTAACTGTTGATGGAAAGTGGAACATTTGAGAATGCAGAGTATAATTTCAAAATCAGTAATTCAGGCAAATGTCAAGTTACAATAATTTATTCCTTTATTCAGCCAACAATAGGTGTTGGGCACAGAACTGGGTGCTATGAGACATAAAATAAATATGAATAAGAAATTTTTGCCTTTAAGTAATTTATAGTCAAGGGGCTCCTCTATTTCTCAGGACTGGGATAATAACTATGTCATGTACCTGCTCAAGTTTTTCATTTGTAAAGTGAGGATAACTAGTCTTTGACCAACCCAGCTAAGCAGAGTTTGGAGATAAAATGGTAACATTATTGTGAAGGTGCTTTATAACTATAACATATTATATGAAAATAGAGAATTTTTCTGTTACTACTATGATGACAACATTAGTAGTAAAAAATAAAGCAAGAATTGAAAAAATAATATAAGTGTTGAAACAAGTTTTTAAAATAGTAGTGATTAAAATTGGCTTTCTAGCCCTAGCTGGTAGCTCGGTAGACTGAGTGCAGGCCTGCAAACCAAAGGGTCGCTAGTTCGATTCCCAGTGAGGGCACATGCCTGAGTTGCAGGCCAGGTCCCCAGTAGGGGGAGCTCGAGAGGCAACCACACATTGATGTTTCTCTCCCTCTATTTCTCTCTACCTTCCCCTCTCTCTAAAAAATAAATTAATAAATAAAAATCTTAAAACAAAAAAAGGATTGGTTTTCCAACAGAATGCACACACTGATTGAGGTAACAAACAACCCATGATCAAGGTGGGGGGAGGGACAATCAGAATAGCTCCTAATTCTTGCTGCCATTATTGACCTATTTACAGGTAGTTTTATCAGCTTAAGTCTATAACTGTTATTAGTTGACTTAGCATGAACACGCTTCTCTTTATTTATTGCTTATTTCATTCATCAATTGTCTTTTGTGATATAGAGCTGGGACTCAAGGCCAAAGGAATACAAATTGGATTGAAATAAGAAACAACACATGAAAAACATTTGGGTATTTTTCTGATTGAAAACATTACTTGGACAGTAGTTTTGCACAGCATTTTGTAAATGAAGGTGGTGACACCCTTCTTTTCCAAGAGAACTTTTAAGTGTGGTTACTAGCCATGTTGAAAAAATCTGAAACTTTGAATACTGCTTTTAAATCATACTAGAGGAAACAGAAAAGTCAAACTCAAGGCTTGAAAATTTAAGAGGGTAAGACAGCTCATGACCATGGTGTAGTTACGTACCATGGAGGTGGGCTTTGGAAGTTTGGCAAGTGCCTGAGGAGAAAAGGGAAGAAAGAGAAGAAATGAGAAAATTTCAAGAGATAGAAAAAGAAATGGGTAAGTTGAGAGCAACCTCCTCCTAGTGAAACCAGAGAGGGCTCTTCAAGAAGTAAGAGCTCGAGAGTGGGAGTGACATTTAGTCAAAGGGACCTGCAAGTGCTCAGTGTCAGGTGGAAGAGCAGGTCAGGACAGATACTCAGGACAGCTGGAGCACCTGGGTGGGTGCCAGCCCTTCAGCCTCAGGCAGGATGGAGCACAGGCATTGCCTGATCCAGGGGCACAGCGGGGTCAGAAGCCAGAATAAAAGGGTTTTGTCAGCCTCTTGATATTTGTGTTGATTCATCTTAAGTTTAATTCTGAGCCCACTATGCTTGCCAATTTAGGGGAAATCTTTTCATATAGTATTACAAATAAAAACAGAAAATATATTTCAATATTTTCTTTCTGTTGCAGCCCAGACAGGCCTAGGATGAACTCCTAGCTTTGCCACCTGCTGGGTTATTGGGGTAAATCATTTCACTTCTCTGTGCTTCATGTTTTGCTCCTCTATGCATGGAGGACAATCCACTTCATAGGGCTGTCGTGAGGATTAAATGCAATAACTATCTCTATATAATATTAGCATAGTAGGTTCTTTTAAAATATTGTTTTCTTCCTTTCATCTCTATCCTCAAGACACAAGGTCAAAATTCAAAATTAATAGCTAATGTCTATGGAGTTCTACATACTGTTCTAAGTGCTTTCCTTGTAGTAATGCCTTAGTCTGCAGTACAGCTCAGTAGGGCATGCTGCTTTTGTTCGCATTTTTCCGAGGCAGAAACTGAAGCACAGAGAGGTTAAAAAGCAACCTGGACAAGCTCTCGTAGGTAGGAAATCACAGAGCCAGGATGCAAACTCACGAACTCAGGCAATCTAGCTCCCAAGCTGGTGGTCTTCCCCGCTGCCCTGCAATGCCTCTGCAACCCGGGATCTGTACTGTTACCATGAATTTGCATGGGGGCTGTGAACATCAGCCCCCTAGGGGCTGACAGGACAATGCCCACAGGAGCTATTTTTCATGCCCTAGTAAATTGGCTTTAGAAGAACAGTAGGATTTCAAGTCCTGGCTCCTCTACTCCTAGCAATATCGCTATGAATGATTACAGCTATTCACCAAAGGTGGTTTGAAATTACATGAAATGACCTCTGTTAAGGTGCCTGACACATAGCAATCATTACAGAATGTAGTTGCTATTACTATAATGCTTTGGAGTTTTTAAAAAATCTGATGCTTATAGTTTTTTTTTAAATTCTCTTTGTTTGGCTGTAAGTAGCCACTTTATCTCTAACAATCTCTCATCAACAATGTTAAATTTGCTACTTTTAATAGGAGGTAGTGAATTAGAATTGGTAGTTAATAGAGAGAAATGACCCATAATCAGATGGAAATCCAATATGGGCAAGAATGAAGTTGGGATTTGTAAAAGCACAAACATAAAATTGGCTGTACATAAGGATAAAAATAGAGCATTCTTAGGTCATGATGTTGCTATTGCTCAGAAAAAGAAAAATAAAATAGTGCTATCACTTGACAGGAAAACAGCAAGAAACAATCCCTTTTCTACATGTGGCATTGAATAAGTTCCTGTTACGCTACTTTACTACATGATCCAGCAATCTCACTTCTTGGTATTCAACCAAAGAAAATGATATCACTGACCAGAAGAGAGAGCTGCATCCCCATGATCACTGCAGCTTTATTTACAACAGCCAAGACATGGAAGCAACCTAAGTGTCTCTCCAAGGATGAATGGATAAAGAAAATGTGGTGTATATGCATATGATGGAATATTATTCAGCCATAAAAAAGAAGGAAATCCTGCCATTTGCAATGACATGGATGAGGGCATCCATGAGTGAAATAAGTCAGACAAAGAAAGACAAATACTGTATGACTTAATTCACTTGTGGGCTCCTGTGAACTCAGTTCACGTATATGTGAACTCACAGAAATAGCAGAACAGTGGTTGCCGGGGGCAGGGTGGGGGAAATGGATGAAGGTTGTCAAAGGTACAAATTTTCAGTTGTTAGATGAATAAGCTCTGAGGATCTAATGTACAGCACAGTGACTATGCTTAAGAATACTGTATTGTATATTTGAGTTGTCAAGAAAGTCGATATTAAAAGTTCTCATCACACATGCAAAAAAGGTAATTATGTGAGGTAGTGGGGTGTTAACTAACCTTATTGTGGTAATCACTTTCCAATATATACGTGTATCAAATCATCACCTTATACACTTTAAACTTACAAAATGTGATGTATTGATTATGTCTCAATAAAGCTGAGGAAAAAAGAAAAGATGGATGGATACTGAAAATATTAGATACTCTCCATGAAAAAAAAAAGACTACTTTTAAAAATGAGCTACACGTATTATAAACCAAAAGTAAACCTAAATAAGGATAACAGTAATTAGAGGGTTAAAAAGGGAGTGTCCTGGCTGGGTAGCTATCTTTGTTAGAGCCTCTCCCCCATACACCAAGGTTGTGGGTTCAATCCCTGGTCAGGGCACATGCAAGAGTCAACCAATGAATGCACAGATAGGTGGAACAAATTGATCTCTCTTTCTCTCTCTCCCCCTTCTCTCTAACACCACTGAATATAAATTTAAAACAATTTTAAAAGGTAAGTTAAAAAAAAAAGTGAAGATCTTTGTTTCCCTGAGCCTGGACAAAGTGCTATGAAAGAGGCATTTATGGCTCACCAGATGCTCATGTGTTCTTTCTACTTTCCATTAGGCAGGGCCCCTGTGGCTTGTTCTGGTCAATGGACTATGAGTGAATAAGTCAGTATGCAACCCTCTTTCTTTTCCTGCCATGGCTATCGGAGAACTTATTCCCTATGGTGCAGCCACAGCAACGTCGTGGCAACTCTATTATCCTGGGTATTGAGTGACTGCATGGAGCAGAGCTGTGCCTCAGACCCCATTTCATGTGTAGTGTGAAGGAGAAATAAACTTTTGCTGTGTCAAGCCAATTTAAGGACTGTTTTTCAAGGTATCCTAGTCTGCCTTAGTGTGGGTAATGCTCCAAATAAGTAATTTCATTCAGCACTCTACATTTACATAGACACTTCAAATGCAAGATCTTTTTAGGCTGACATAGTGTCTAAAGAACATTCTATTTATTGGTCCAAAGAGCATAAAATTAGAAGCTGTATCGTCTTCGATTGAAGCAATCAAGGTTTATATTAGAAATTCCCTAAGAAGAGGGGTTGTTAAAGAGCAACCATGAGTTGAGGACAGTTAGGGAGGGTTTATGAACTGGATGGGAAGGAAGGTTTGAACTAGAAGAGACGCCTCATGTCACTTCTAACTCTTGCACTGCCACCAAAGGAGCAGTGGGATGGCTGTTCCTGGGAGAGCTGCAACCCTTGGTCTCAGAAAAGCTTAATGAGATTTCTCAGTGAATGCATGTGGGCTTCCATTGGGATTTTTTATAACTTTTCTCTGCATTAAAGATCAGCCAGATCTCAGGAGAGAAATTAGGTGGGCTCTGTATAGCTCCTTAAATTAAAAGCCAGATCTGCCACTTCCTGAACCATAACAACTGATGAAATTCACAATGCTATTAGATAGTGCTAATGTTGAGTTTCTCAGCTTTTCATGCTATCCAGGTATTTAGGCAAGTTCTCTCACTGCGGTGTATTAGACAGAGGCTCACTCTGACTACAGAAGTTCTCACATAAATTACTAACAATATTTAAATAGTCTCAGAGCAAGAAAACTTGAGAAGCAACACATCTAATTACTTATAGAACAACCACTTGTCTCTGAGTTCTCTGATTTCTCAGCGTAAATGGCAGTGCGGGGTAAGTTTCCTGCAGCTCTGGGGTGCTAAAAGAAGTAAAGCACTGTTACACTTGGTTTTCAGCTACTAATGAAAGCATTAAGTGCTTTTGTGCTAGACAGTGTTTTATGTACCTTTCTCTTACAAATCACAAAATCCTATTTTTGGAAGGATATTATCATTCACGTTTCTTAGATGAGGAAACTGAGGACAATAGTTGATAACCTACTGTTTTCAGGTATTAGGTATGATCATTTTTTCCCGCATTTTAGGATCCAGATTCATGAGTCCATTTAGGATCCAAATTTATGGTTAAGATATGTATTTTAATTAATGTTGCTGCATAGATGGCTCTGTAATTACAATTAAATTGAGTCACAGAATTGCTTCACTATCTCAGCAGAGGAAACAGGTATAGTCATAATAAGCTTCCATAAAAGTCTGATTAATACAAACTTAGAGCTGTGGGAGTTCAGCGAGGAGAGCTGAACAAATCAATCTTTCAAATCAAGTTACCTTGCAGGGAACGAGGAAGTGCCATCACTAATGTGCTCCAAGCCTGACCTCCAGCAACTTGAATAACTCACATTTTTCCAGGCTTTATCTGATTCTCCTGCATCTTGGAGGAACCATCTAACTGAAATATAAATGCCCATCAACACATAACATGCCGCTGACAGCATTTTATAGATGCTGTTCATGCTATTTTTTATCTAAACAAATACCATTGTTATCTAACAAACAAACAAACAAAAATGAATGAAAGAGGTGCCCAAAAAACAAACAAAAGTCTTCCCTCATCAATTTGCCGGCCCCCGATCTCATAGCTATGACCTTGATAAGGCAGAGATGATGCTATAATAGGTGCACTCTAAGAGAATAAATATATTAAGATGTTATTCAGGTGAAAAGCAATTTGTGGGAATTAAAATAGGAATTTTATGAACTCTTAAAATGCATTTATCCTTTTGTTTTGTTTATCAGCGAGAACATGATCTGATACACAAAAGTCTAGGAGCACAATACCTCTCTTATGTTAACCTCCTAATGAGCTTAAACTATAAAATAAGGTATAAAATATGCAGAATAGTAACAATATTCAAGGGACTGGTGACTATGGCTCATCGGTTACCATATCAATCACCAAAGCTATTGTGATGATCTGATCTGCATGGAGGATGTCCCTCTCTCACTCCCTATCTCCTATAAAGTCAACGTAATAAAAAAATAATTTTCCTTCGGTTCCATGACTTTCTCTTTCTGTGTTCTCTTACCCAGTTAATGGAGCCACCATTGACACTGTCGCCCAAGCCAGAAACCTCAGGTTTACTTTCGATCTCTCCTTTTCCTTCCAATCTAACATGCTGTTACTGTTGAATCTTCCTTACCTGTCCCCATGGCCTCTGCCTTAATCCAGGTTCTTTTCAATTTTTGCCGATGGTACTGTAATAATCCCCAATTGGTTTTCTAACCTGCAATCTCAGCCACCTGTAATCCATCTACGCCATTGCTTCAGGATAATTTCTAAATCATCAATATGACTGCATCACCCCTCTGCTTGAACCCCTCACTATTTATTTAATTATTTATCTTGACATTCAAGACTCTTTATATCTGAGCCCAACCTTTCTTTCACCAAAAATTCTTCAGTCTATGGTTTCCACGTTTTAATCTCAGTACATCCTTTGTTCTCATTTACTAGCTACACATTTTTGTTTATGTTTCTCCTGCTATCTAGAATGACCTTCCCTCTTTTTCTATCTGTGCTAGTTACTCTTTCAAGTCTACTTCAAATGTTTCTTTTTCTGAGAATTCACTCTGAGAATGGACCTAATCTAAAATTAATTGCTCTCTTTTCCGAACTCCCACAGCTCTTAGTTTGTATTAATCAGATTTTTATGGAAACTTATGATGAATAAACTTGTTTCTGCTGCTGAGATAGTGAAGCAATCCTGTGACAATGAAAAGAGAGCTGAGTTTGGGGAGGCATACCTGGGGTTGGCTCTATTTCAGTCACTTCCTGGGCTCAACGGTCATATCTATTAAAAGTGAATGGATAAATCCCTACCTCAAAAGATGAAATAAAGGTTAAATTAGATAACATAAATAAGAGTGTTATAGACATGTCACATATTGGGTAGTAGAATCGTGAGCCCTCTGAGAGTGGAAAATATGCCCAATTCACCTCTGTGTCTCCCCTTCACCAGCTCACAGTCTGTGTTCACTAAATGTTTGCTGTTACTGAAGAAACCAAAGGAATAAGATAAAAAAAAATTTCTCCTTACATCCAGGAGACTGAGAATAAAAATAAACTCTGCAGTTGTACAGAATATTTGACCTTTAAAAGCACTGACATTTCTTGTGCTTATCTTTCTGACATCTTGACAAAAGCAAGTATTATCATTTTCCTTTTGCATCAGAAGAGAGTGAAGCTCAGAGCCATGCAATGGCCTGCCCAGGCTCCCAAAGTTAGCCCAGGGCTTGAGCGAGGTCAGAGCCTCAGTCTGCTGCTCCTCATCTGAGCCACGAGGTCTAGGTTGCCTGCAATAATTTGGTATTTGTTCCGGGTGGGAATTCATTTACATCTCCAGCATTTCGGAGGATATGTGTTTTGCATGGGCAAGATGGTGTATGTTTCAGCCTGCATTTCTGAAAAAGAAAAAAAATCAGATACACTCTGACTGCAAGGCTTTTCTCAGCTCTGCACATGTACTGTCTGTTTTCCTTGGCTGTTCTTCCAGACAAGTCATCATCTTCTAGGTAGTCCCATGAAAAACATCTCAGAAACTCCTCGGCCCCCTCTTAAAGTGAAAAATGGACAGCAAACTCCAAGTATGTACATATTTGAGTTTGTAAGATATTTAATAGCTTCTCATTTTAATCAGAATGTAACTGCTCAGTGAATAAGATCAGGCTACTGGCAATGCAGTAGATAGAGCTTGGGCTTTGAAATCACAATGACCCTAACACTTTCAGCTGTGTGTTTGTGAAGAATGTACCGCCTCCGTGCAAACTTCAGATTGCTTGTCTGCACTTGGATTCAATAGTACTTTCCCAGCAGGGTCATTTTGAGATTTAAATGAAGCAATATACCTACAGAGACCCTCATACACTAGTTATGCAATAATGTTAATATCTTTATGTACATTAAAACTCATTTATTAGAATCCCTGGAGAGTCAAACATTAAACATAAATGAGTTAGTCAAATAGAATGCTTTCTAAAATAGATGTAATTATTTCCCTGCTTTAGCAGACAGCATACACTAAACATAATTTCAACACTTCTGAAGACTCATGACTCTCACTCGACATACTTATGGCACTGGGCATAATGCAGTAATCTGCTCAAGGCTGCTTGCGTGCTTGGAGCCGTCAGCCTCTGCCATGGAGCGGCCACACGCTTATATCCTGTTGCGTTACCTCCTTGGACTGGTTTGTGTCTGTCCTACCTTCTCCAGCACTGCCACTCTGGCCTTAGCGTAGGGCCTCGTGGTTTCTATCTGGGATTACCGCCATAGCCCAATTGTTCTCTCTATTTCCAGTCGCATCAAGGCTAAGTTGTTCCTGGGCACTCAGCAAAAATAATTTTTCTAAAACAAATCCGACCACTTCACTTCCTTGTTTCAAAAACAAAACAAACCAATCAACCCTGACCCTAACCGTATTCCAGTGGCTGTCCTTGGACTCCAGCCTAACTCCAGCCTCGGCATGGTGTATACTCAAATACCTCTGTGCACGGCCTACCACCCTTCTAGCTTCACCCCCTTGTCATGCCTAAGTCTTCACCACCTAAGCTCCAGTCATGCTGAACGGGGTTTTGTATGGCAGGTTCCTGATGGCTTTGGGCCTTTTCACACCTTCTTTCTTTGGCTCATTGTTCCCTCTGATTGGAAAACGAACATTTCTCTCCATAACCCTGGTTTTCTGATAAACACCAATCTTTCAAAGGACACCCAAAGCATCTTAGGTTTTAGGAAAACTGTCTTGTCCCTCTTCCCCAATTCTCTGACTAGAAGAAAGGACCACTGTCCTCTTCCTTTGGGATATGATGGTACTCTGGACAGATATTTGTAACACCACAATACTGCGGGATTAGTTGTGTATGTCCCATCTGCACTAGGCTTTGTGTTTCTTGAGGACATGAGGTTGTCTCTTTGTCAAGCCCTAGACACAGAGTAGGTACGCTACAATCACTGGATGAGTATTTTTTTTTTGAGTCTTACTAGTTTTCTTTCTTTTCTATTGAATTTATTGAGGTGACATTGGTTAATAAAATTATATCGGTTTCAGGTATACAATTTTATAATACAACACCTGTACATTGCATTGTGTTCACCACCCCAAGTTGTCTCCTTCCTTCACCATTTCTCCTCCCCATATCTTCTCCTACCTCCCGGCCTTTCCCACTGGTAATCACCATACTGTTGTCTGGGTTTCTGGTTTTTTTGTGTTTTTTTGCTTCATCCCTTTACCTTTCTCACCCAGCCCCAAAACCTCCCTCTCCTTTGAAACTGTCAGTCTGTTATCTGGCTATGGGTCCGTTTCTACGTTGTTAGTTTATTTTGTTCATTAGATTCCACATGAATGAGATTATACAATATTTGTCTTTCTCTGACTGGCTTATTTCACTTAGCATAATAATCTCCAGGTCTATCCATGCTGTTGCCAAGGGTAAGATTATTAGTTTTCTGTCTCTTCCTCTATCAGGTTAATTTTTAGCTGATATCCCTGCTAGCTCCTCTCATTATTCTACTTGTTATCTTCAGTGAGCCAAAACAAAAAAAAACAACAAAAAACAAACAGGAAAAAAAAACAATATTAGCAGATTGGAAGAACTAAACTAATGCTACATAGATATGAGGGACGGTAGAGATCTTTTTGAGACAAACTAGGAGCGTGTAAAGTCCCCCCTGCTGGGATTTATTTTGGCTGTCGGCTAGTTCTTAGTGGTGTTCTCCAGAGACTGACAGATAAATTGCCCAGAGGTAAGTGGACTGTAACGTCATGGTGACTGCCATTTACTGAACTCTTCTCTAGAGTGCCAGGTTCTCAGTCAGAAACTGAGTGTAAAGACCTGGTCAGCATGGCATTTAAGATAACTGAGCAAAAAAGAAAAGGGACTCACGGACGTGGACAGCAGCGTGGTGATCGTGGGGGCAGAGGGGGGTGGAGGCAGAAGATGGTCTAAGGGGATAAATGGTAATGGGAAAAATACAATTAAAAGAAGAGAGGTGAATTATTTACAGCATTTAAAACGAACTGATGATATAGAGATCATTAACATGCCCACTCTCTGTTCTTCTGTTTTTGAAGACGAGTTCACTCGTCTAGCTACAGGGGGGACCAGAAGTGTGATGCTCAAACCTAGGTCTGTCTGAGTCCAGCTGTGCTCTTCAGTTTACTCTCTCCTGTTCCCTTTGGAGCTATTCTCTGGTGACAAGAATGTAATGGTTATCTTGGGAACTTTTCTACACTTCTTTTCCTCCTTTTATTCCTGAAAAGCTAAATGTGTAAAATTAAATAGCCAAGTTAGGTAGCCTGAAGTGCATGAAACTTTTAGAACACTTGTTTTGATGGTATGACTTACTATAGTAGCTACATACGGGTGATTAAGGCAGACAGGAGGAGAGGGAGGGTGGAGTCTGAATGTCTAAAGCCATTCCTGTCCTCAGTCCGGCCACATGGCCTTCCTGTGGAGGGAAGAAGTATGGCCTGGGTCATCTGTCCTGGGGCTCATTATTGCCCACTGACCCGCCCCTTAAATAATCGCCACCTCTGGAGAATCCCACCTTTCCGAAAGTCTGAGCACAAGTTTGATCACCTGACTGGGCCTCTCAGATGTGGTCTACAGTAGAGACCGCACATAAGCTTTTTCTCCTGTGCCGAAGCAGGCAGCAGTGTGGTGGCTCTTGGGAAGGATTTCAAAGTTGTTTCTAGCTTTAGATGGAGACATGCTGGGAACAATGAATCTCTGTTCTGAGATTGAGAGAAACATATCCTGAATTTGCCATCCTTGGTAGAAGTTTCAATGATCACTTAGTATAAGCCAGTTATGATGTTACTTATTTTAGAAGGCTGCCCAAGTTCCTGAACTCAGCTGAGAGCATGCAATGATACAGTACGATACAATCAATATATCTGCAGGGTCTGGCACATAGTAAATGCTCGACAAAATGTTTCTTGAAGGAATGAACGCAAAATTATATAGCTTTATGTAGGAAGAATAGAGTTCTCCCCCTTGAGCCCCAATAACGTGGGATGTGGGCACATTGAGGTCACTTTATAAAGGGCCCTGAATGTCATGGGAAGGAGTTTAGGGCATTATACTACACAAGCCAATAGTTCCAAACTTACCTGAAATCTCCAGGGTACTACTTTACACAAATAGAATCCCTGGCCCTACCTTGGCATGCTTTGATTTGATAAGCTTGGGGTGGAGTCAGGGATTCTCTGTTTTTTGTTTATTTGTTGTAATCATTTGCTAACTTCCCAGGCAATGTGTATGAGCAGCCAGATTTGGGAACTACAGTTGCAAGGTAATATAGTGCCGCTGAAGTTCGTACAAAGAGGACTGCCTTACTCTGAACAGAAGTCTTTGTCTCCAATTCCCCAAGCTCTGAGTCCCATTGGCCCTTTGAGACCAGGCCTACCCCTGCCCTTTCTGAGACTCTGGACCTACAGATCTTCTCCTGGTGAGTCAGACTCCATTCCCAAAGGGCTTTGCCACAGTGCCCTATCTCAGGAAGAAAGATGAGAATTGAGCACAGCTTTTGCAAAACAGCTGAGAGATTTATATGTGCTAGGAATAAATCACGGATGGAGGAAATGAATGAACAGCATGTTTCTGGATTTCAAATATCATCTCTCAAAATGAACGAGTCTTTCTTCTTTCCCAGATCAATTAGTTTTCTTATGAACTATCTCTAGCATTTCTCATTTTAGCCAATTATTTAACATGTTCAAGTGTGGAAATCTGGTCATTACAACAACATAATTGATTTGACCCGTGGTCTGACACAACACTGCAAATTGCATCTGCCTTCATACTGATTAGTCTCTTGGGCCATTGGTTTTTAATAAAGCATAACACCATGCTGTCCATGGATGGTGAACTAATATCACGAAAATATGAGCTCCTTACTCTTGTGGAAAGTTACAGCGAGGAAAGGTGAATGGATGTCTGACAAAGGCCTCATTTGTCCTAAGACTTGAACCAAGAACCTATTTATCTCTCATACTGCCTCCCTGCAGGGGAAAATGCTGAACCCAGAGAGGGAGCAGGGCAGAGTGGAGGGAGCAGGCCCTGGGCTTGGGAGTGAATCTGCATCTCTGGGCAGTCACTTGTCACCTCCCAGCCTCTGGACGGACTGGGTCAATTCTTCCACCTTTCTGACTCCCAGTGCACTTCTCTGTCAATTGGGGCCCATCACTACCTTCCTTACAGAGCTACCGTGAAGAACAGAAAACGATGACAGTGCCCGAAATACATGAAGCGCTCAGTAAAGAGCGAGAAGGATCTAAGATTGCTGACCGAGTTACAAAATTAGTTTGCGATTCTTTTGTTCCAATTTTGTTTACTTACATGTAATTCAATCTCACCGATTTAATGGAAAAATCATGGCCATATTACCATATTTTAAAGCCCATTCTTATCTCCTACTTGCTTCTATTTTCTCTGAGCATACAGCCAATCTACGCCCATGTCCTGCTCCCTTTTAGCGGATAAAAAACAGTGTGCGTGTTTGAAGAGAAAGAAAAGACCATATATCATCACACATTCAAGAAATTCTATAAAAGCTCTCTGTAGACTTTACAGAAAAAGAAAATGGCTATTGCACATATACCACTGAGGCAAACAAAGAATATTAACAACACCTTAGAAGCTCTCTGCATGTCTTTCTTAATCATATATGTCCCTTCTACCCACACTCCTTTCATGGGTAACTCTCCTGAATTCAGGGTAAATAATTTTCTAATTATCTTTAGAGTGTTATCACATATATATGTATCCCTAAGCAATATATGGAATATATACATGAATATGAACTCAAACTGTGTGTCTTTTCCTATGACTTGCTTCTTGGAGCCCATGTTATAGTTTATGGCTCATCCATGTTGATGTATGTAGCAGCTGTTCATTAATTCTTACGGTTATGTTTATTGTATGGATTTAACAATGAATGTATCCACCCTACTGCTGGACATTGGGTTATTTTAAATGTTATTAGCAGTATTGGTATAAGGGTCCTTATACACACACCCTATGTATGTGTACAAGACTATCCTTAAGGACTATACCTTCCAGAGGAGTTGTTGGGCTGTATTTTCATACTGTTTTCTGAAGCAGTTCTTCCAGCCGATGCAGTGGGTGAGTGTTTCAATAATTCTGTATCCTCTGGAACACTTGGAATTGACTAGACTTCTTAATTTTTGTCAATACGGTGAATGCAAAATAGTGTCTTACTGCAACTTAATCTGCATTTCCTTGATTATTAATAATCTTAAGCATCTTTTCATATGATAATAAGTGATTTGTGTTTTTTCTGCTTTTCCATAAAACAGTCACGCACATTTTCTGTAGGGCTGTTGGAGCCTTTCTCATTACTTTCTGCAGCAGTCCCCATTTATTTGCAGTCTCGTTTTTTGTGGGTTCGTTGACCTGCAGTCAACTGCAGTGTAAAAACATTAAATGGAAAATTCCAGGGATAAACAATTCGTAAGTTTTCAGTTGCATGCCATTCTGTATAGTGTAATGAAGTCTCACGCTGCTCAGCTCTGTCCTGCCCAAGACGTGAAGCATCCCTTTGTCCAGTGTAACCAGAATAGCAATGCTGGCAATTCAGATATGCCAAAGAGAAGCTGCAAAGTGCTTCTTTCAAGTGAAAAGGTGTGTGTGTATAGAAAAAGCACAGTATATAGAGAGTTCAGAACCATCTGTGGTTTAGGGCATCCACTGGGGTCTTGGAATGCACTCCCTGCAGACAAGGGGGCTGCTATAGTTCTCTATAGGTGGTATTCTATAGTAATCTTTTATCAGCTATCCACTTGGCAAATGTCTGTTCTCTTCTTCAATTCATATCACATTTCAGCTCAGAAAAATCATGTATAGGAATCAAAGGTTTTCATTTCTCTAAAACTGCTGATATCAGTAGTTACAAATATAGACAGATGTCAAAATAAATAATTCAGTAGTGTGGTTTAGCAGAAATATAGTCATGAATATCTTTGCTCAAGCTTGCAAAAAGTACTTGAAGAGTTTTTTTAAAAATAAACTAAATTAAAAACAAAAAGGCCGCATCGTGGGGAGAAAGGCTTGCATGCCAAGACTCCGAATACACTGAACATTTATCTTCCACGGTTTACTACAGTCACACGACCACACTTCCAACTGCTTGCTTTACTCGTAAGACATTCCGTCTCTTCCCAGTGTATTTATCACCTAGCCAGCAGAGGCGAGATGTCACCAAGTTCACCACTGAATTTCAAGTGTGGCCTCAGAATAAAACTTTGAGAAAAATTTTTTTAATACAATTCTCCTGAAGTCATGTTTTTTGGTCAACTCACCTTTGGCTTTTGAGGAAATGAACACTAAGCCCTATCAAAAATTTAGGGTTTTTTTTTTTTTTTAGGACAGTGAAACTACTATGTGTGATACTATAAAGAGGGATACCTGTCATCTTGCATTTGTCCAAACCCACAGGCTGTCCAACACCAAGGGTGACCCTCGCGTAAACCACAGAGTGTGAGCAATGACAACGGTGTGTCACTGTCAGCTCATCGACGCTAACGGATGTCCCGCTCTGGGTTGGGAGCTGGACGGTGCAGGGGACTGAACATGTATTGGGGCAGTGGGTATATGGAGAATCTCTGTACCTTTTGCTTATTGCTGCTGGGAACCTACAACCGCTCTAAAAATAAAGTCTATTAAAATTTAAAATAATTTTTTAAAAGTTTTTAAATGTAGTTTAAAATGATCCCTGTAAGACTCACTCGGAAGTGATATTGAACAATGCGGGGAAAAAGCAAGCAAGCATACTAACAAACATAAAAGTCCCAACTAGTTTCTAAAGCAATGGCACCAGGGAATTAACTACAGAGAAGACAAGGATGGTAACAGTAACAAATGCTGAATGAATGTCAGGCAAGATTCTAGCAGGGGTGTCCAAGCCGAGGCCTGTGGGCCGCATGCGGCCCAGGATGGCTATGAATGTGGCCCAACACAAAATCATAAATTTACTTAAAACAGTATGAGACTTTTTGTTTTCATTAATGTTTGTGTATGACTCTTCTTCCAGTGTGACCCAGAGATACCAAAAGGCTGGACACCCCATAAGAGTTTTACCCAATAAACTCAATTAATCTTCAAAAGAACCCTAGGGGATAAGAAATGTTATTACACTCCTTTAAAAAGTGAAGTAATAAGAATCAGAGTTTAAGAATGTGTTCAAGGTACATAGCCAACTGAAGGTGGAGTGGCACTAGGTGCTCACCGTCCGTATGTCACTTATTTGGTGAAGGAGCGCAGAAGCCAGGCTAGTGAATGGATCGCAGAACAATGCACCCGAGGGTGCTTGCGCGGAGTGCGTGCAGGTAGGTAATGAATGCAACAGCACGATTTAAAGTTCAGGATCCCGCTGTTGTCCATCAATGTGGGAACTCTGTGTTTCTTTCACTTTACAGCAGTCAGCGTTTTTCTGATATCAAGCCATAAAAGGTAGTAATAAAAATATTCCCATCTGTTTGAGGGACAGCATTTACTGCCCTCGATTGCCGCTATGACCTACTTCTCAGTGCACCTCACCTCCCTTGACCGGGAGACCCCGGAGGAAGGGGTCGCACATGTGTTGAGTGTCTTTACCACCCTGGATGTTATGCTGCTCCTGGGAAGGCCATTCCAGAGTCGTCAATGTCTCCTTGGTGTTTAACTCACTTCAAGCAACAAAGAGCTGATACCATGTGAAAATGTAAGTTAGAGAATTGTGTAAACTTGGGATCCACAGAAGATTTAACCTCTTTGTTAAGAACCAGATAATTCATAGTGAGTAGACAAATTTAAAGATGACATAATGAGCAGGAAAAAAATGAGCTAATCCATATTCATGTCTTTAACTCCGTAGGCACTTTGTTTTACTAAAAGGAGGGACGCATTAGACAGTGAAGCCAGAAGGTACAATGTAACCTCATCAAAGTGCAACATTGATCAGAGGTACCGAAAGCCTCTAACATCTCCACTAGCATTTCTCATCATCTTTGAAATCAAAGAGACCGATTTAGCTGCCCTTTGGAAACACTGGCCCACGGCAGTCAGCGTCTCCGTAGAGTTGAGTTTATTGCCATTTCAAGAAACAGAGCTACCACCACATACAAACCTGTTTGTGTTTGAACTTTATACTCAGATTCACAGAAGAAACCATTTGGTTCATCTATTCACGAAATGTAGGCAGGGGCTCTCCGGCAGAGGCTGCTCATTGTCCCTGGATATCCATTCTTTCCCGATTTCCTTTCAGGGATACGGCACCTCCTGCCCACCACGAGTTTTAGGAAAACACACCCAGGTAAAGACTGCATTTTCTACAATCACTTTAGATCACTGTTTAGCAATTTATTTTAAAGTATTTGCCTATCTACAACCCCGCGGTTTCTCTCCTGTACATAAACCCAAGTGAAACCAGTGCCTGTTTTCTTTAAAAGACTTGTACAGAAATGTTTATAGCAGCTTATTCATAATGGCTCCAAACTGGGAGCAATCCAGATGTCTTTCAACAGGAAAATGAATAAACAAGTTGTATTTTATTCATGCAACGGCATAATACATAAAGCAAGACAAAGTAACAGACTACTGAAATACAAAACAGTATGAATAACACTTATAACTTATGTTGAGCCCTAGAAGGCAGGCAGGAATGAGCACTGACAGCACGGTAACATGTATACAAAGTTTCAAAAAGAGGCTGAACTAGTCCACGGCGATAGAACCTGGAATAGCAGTGAACTTGGGGTGGGGAGCTGAGGCCTGGCATTGGCTGGACTGGAGCATAAGGAAACCTGGATATTGGAAAGCTCTGTATTTTGATCTGGGTGGTGGCTATACAGACATGTACTTTTATTAAAATTCACGGATCTGTGCATTTCATTGTAACAGTTAAATAGATAAATAGATACGTCGGGAGAGGGAAGGAGAGTGGAGAAGGAGGAGGAGAGAAAGAGGATGGAGGGAGACTACCTGACCCCTGGGAGTGCCAAGCAATGGTACGACCTGAAAACCTCTCTGTAGTATTTAAAAGCAATGTCAAGTATGTATACTTTTCAAGGCAGCCAGTTCTGAAATGAGCAGGCTAAAAGGAGGGAGTCATGCTTTTCCCCGAGTTGTGACTACTTTATTTATTTCTGGCATATTCCACTGAGGTTAGCTGGAAAACAATGAAAGTCCGCGGGGGGTTAAAACAAGAAGTTCATCTACTTGGCTATAAGCAAATATCAACAATAAACTCCAACTTCTCTAGTAATTTGGAAGGAGAACCTGTGCCCTCTCCCGAGTGGCACAAACTCGGGAGTCAGACATACTCATGTTTAATTCTCGACTCTGCCTTCGTGTGAACGTGGGTGAGTTCACCGTCTCCAAGACTGTGCCCTCACTTACAAACGGCCTAACAACACTGACCCCCGGTTGGCTGAGAATACTGACTGAGGACACAGGAAGAGGCCTTAGAGTGTGATATGTACTCAGCAAGTGCTAGCAACGACTGTTCTCTCAGAAAGATGAGATCCACACTTTAAGGAAGCGACCAGTGTGTACGTGTTTGACTTTGGTGGTTATAATGTGTTGCCTTGTTCACAAAAGTTTTAAAATACCTGTGACAGCACCTCTGATACCTTCTGTTCGAAAGGCAGTAGAGACTATGCGGCAGGCAAGCAGCTCTGGCCAACCTCTCCCAGGTGAGCTGGGCACAGGGGAGGCTGTCTCTCTCCTTCTTTTCTGGGCATTTACAGCCAAGCACTGCCTGGCACAGATTTTATGGCATTTAAAAAATGTTGTGCATGGCTTCTGTCTGTCTGAGCAATGGAATTGCTTCAGTCGAGTCCTGGGGTCACCTGACATAACTCTAAATGTCAGACGCCAGAGCTAAGAGCAGAGCTGGTTACGCTGTTGGCTGGTATGGCAGGCTAATAGATGAAGTGTTTTTCTTTCATTTATAGCTCTATTATTTTAATTAAAAATCCAGCCAACATGTTGGGGTTCTGTTACACACCCAGGGGTCCCCAATTAGTTCTTTTAACACAACAGAGTACTCACAGAATCTCAGACAGGAATTATGCACACCCTCGCATTTTGAACCCCCTGCTGTCCAAGTCGCTTCTTTCCTGCCAACAAAGTGACAGCAAGAAGCCTGTGCATTCAAACAGAAGCCCCCCTTTAAAGTGTAATATTAGATGGAACCATATGAAACATTGACAGTTTCATATGGTTCATCCTAATATTTTCATCAAATCATAGGATGAGTTACATCAGAAATGAAAGTGACCAGAAAGGAGCTGGCAGGAATAACAGTGCTTCCCTTAGTCCAACTTCTATCAGGGGCACAAACTGCCTATATCCTGATAAACTTAGAAAATAGTCTAAGCCAAGAAACCCCTTATCCTAGCCCTTCTACCAAAGCAGAAAGACGTCCTGCGCTTCAGAGCCTGAGATAAGTACTGCCAGCCTTGCACCCCCCCCCACCCCACTGCCCCACGGGGCTCTGTACGCCTGCCTCTTTGTGGTCCAACAGGTTTACTGCTAATGAGAAACCTGGCCCTGTGCTCCTTTCTCACTCCAAACGCAGCCCGGGCAGATGGAGGAGCCCTGGGAGTGAAAGGGGGCAGAATTCTGAAATTTCCCACTAGGCTGGCTTGATTTTCATACCCACAACATACAAAAAAGACGGAGAAGAAGAAAAATCAGATTTCAGGAGACCATCTAACAACTGGTTTTAAACCCGAAATATATAAAAAAGGGAAAATATATTTTCCCATATTGACAACAACATAGGTTGTGCATGAGAGCAGGCGGGGATCTTTGTATGCAAACTCCCTTCTCCCCCCTCCTCACCTTCACTCCCTGCCCCCACCCTGGAGGTAAAGTAAGCTGAAGTTTGAAACTCATGAAGTGCAGTCCCTTTGTGTCTCTAAGCAAACAAAATCCTATTGTAAAAGATAGTTTCTATAGTAGCCGTATGGGAGCCCTGTGGTTTTCTATTTGATTTTCCTTATTAATCCAGAATTACCCCCGTGTGCGACGGAATTAGCCTTTCCGGGGGGAGATGGCCATGTGGATGCAGGCTGGGTACCACTCTGTAGGAAATGTGGTCAAGTTTGAAATGCTTGGTGCTTAAACCCACATGCTTGGGCTTTTGGCAAAGCTGGGGATTATTTTTACATCACCAAATTTTGAGTGTAACCCTAAGGTCTCGATACCCTTCAAATATCATATTTGGTAAAAAATCGGGATAACATAGTTCAGAGTCTACTCTTCTCGTGTCCAACCTTCAATACGCATCAATTAGCAGGTGTCTGAGAGCAGGGCCTCTATACTATGTAGCTTCCCCAAAACTCCTGGTTAAAACAGAATTTGAGAGTCAGTGGGTATAAGACAGAATGAGATCTTGGAGATGACCTTGTTTTCCATCTAAAAATCTGAGGACCAGAGGTGGGAGTAATTTGTACAAGGTCATATAGCAAGTCTTAGTCTCAACTGAGTGACTCAAACCCAGGTCCTCCAGTTTTTCCCAGGCTGTGTCCATCTGTACCAAGGTGGGAAAACAATGTTTCTACCTGTGGGGTGTGATTGGAAACTGAACAAAAGGAAAATGTGAAGGTAACTAAACATTTATAAAGCCCTGCTTTTTGCCTGGCAATGAAGCAAACAAAGTAAAGAGAGACAAGAGAACTTTGGGGAATTGCAGTATCGTTACCATTTATAGGACAGCCACAGGATAACAAACCAACGACACCTGATGTTTATTAAGCACATCCTCTATGCCTAGAAGTATGTGAAGCAACTTAATCCTTACAACTGCCCAATGGGATAATAATAATAATAATAATAATAATAATAATAATAATAATAAGTAGCTACCATTTATTGAGCATCTTTTTCATATGCACTGGACATTGTGCTAAGCATTCATAAACTGTATCTGATTTTATTTATACAACATGATTATGAGGTTGTTATCCACATTATAAAGATGAGCAAAACGAGACCTAGAGAACAAAATCATGTGTCCAAGGGCACAGAACTGGTGAGGGGAGGAATCAAATTAAAACCCAAATTGTCTGATCAAAGCATTTAAGTTTTAAATGTATCACTGTTCTGGGTCTCAGCTGCAGGTTGCTTAAAACATAAAGCAAATCCATTGCTGTATTCACACTCCTGGTTTTTTAAATTTTCCTCAAAAATAAGCCAGATCCAAAATAAATGTTATTTTACAGAGACTATTCTAAATTGTGTAATCTATTTATACTGCAAGCTGTTGAATCACAGTTTTGGCATTATATCTAGAAGTGTTATTGGATGTGGTTTTTAAAAAATTCTGTGTTTTAACATTGGGAAAACAATTAAAACAATTTCATAGCCCTTTTTGAGTGTAAAGGAAACTGTATTTAATATTTTATATATATGTATATATATAGAGAGAGAGAGAGAGAGAGGGAGGGAGGAAGGGGGAGAATATGATGGAGGGAGGCACTACTCTTTTGCTGCTTCCAGGACTCTGTAGAGGACCACGCTATTTAATAATTTCGGCACTGTAATTTAAAAAGTCAGTAGCCCTGGTAAACAAGTCTAGGACTGAAGCATGCTATGAAAAAAAAAGCAGCACTGTGTGGTGGCTGGTCCTAGACAAAGCAACAAGCTTTGTTCTCTCCTTTTGAAACTCAAGGTATTATTTCCATACACTCAGCTGTAACACAGAGTCCCTTCATTAAAAGAGATTTCTTTACACGTACCTACAGGTAAAAATAGAAATATTTGAAAAAGACTGCATATTTTTTTCTTTTGTGAGATTACTGGTTAGAAAAGGAAATCGTAGAAATTCTCTGACTGGTACTGCATGATTCACACTCACGCCCGACTGAGCCTCCCGGAGTGGCGCTCACTCGATGCCCTTGCTTTGTCCTCCTGGCAGCAAGGTGTTGACACTTCGCTGAGGGCAGCAACTTGGGACAGTGAAGGGCTTGTTTCCCAGTGGCAGTGGCAGCTGCCAGGCGGTTTTAATAGCTCTTCAAAGGCCATTTCTCCCTGCTTTCCAGTTCTCACGGAGCCTATCTACCTTTGTCTTCTTTAGGGTGGGGGGACAGTGGCTCCAGTGGGAAGGAGGCATGTCTTTGGAGGAAGTGCAGGTGCAAACAAAGGTCATAGATGCCTTTGCGCTCTTGACCTTAGCCACAAACTTGGAGAAACTGTGCACATTAGACTTAAACTTCAGGAGAAGTTTTAATTTTCCTTTCCATTCGAATCCTCATAAAGAGCACAGAATTGTGGCATTTTATTATTGATCCATCCATCTGTCCACCTGTCTCCTCCTAACCCCCACAGGCAGGCACAGGGCGGGTGCTCTATACTCATACACAGGCACTAGAGCAGAGCAACACAGATGCGGACCTGGGCTTGAATATTTCGGTTCCACCAGGTAGGAGCTGCGCGATTTAGGACAGGTGTCTCGATGACTGAAACTCAGTTTTCCCACTGTAAAAGGGGTAACGACATTGCCTTATCTCCCATTGAATTAGTGTGGAGGTTAAATAAGATAAAATGCCTAACATACACCCTGCACCTGATGAATAGCAGGCATATTATGTAGCATCATTCCTATTTTATTTTTTATTTATTTTTTTAAAAAAATTTATTTATTTATTTTTTTAGAGAGAGGGGAAGGGAGGGAGACAGAGAGGGAGAGAAACATCAATGTGTGGTTGACTCTCACATGGCCCTCACTGGGGACCTGGCCCGCAACCCAGGCATGTGCCCTGACTGGGAATCGAACTGGGACCCTCTGGTTCCCAGCCTGCGCTCAATCCACTGAGCTACACCAGCCGGGCTCATTCTTATTTTATATGAGAACACTGAAGCTCAGAGGAGGCAAGTGAGCTGTGCAAGATCTGACATCTGGTAAGTCACGGAGCCAAGATGCACCCTACACCCGCACGAGCTCCTCGCAGTAGCACGCATCTCCTTTCCTGAGCTCACAGTCTAGTGGGGGAACAGTCACCTGAAGCTGGAGTTTCCGACAATGAGAGGAGGCTGAAGTGGGGTGGGCCGGGAAAGCTCCTAGAAGACTTGGTCCCTGAACTGGGTCTTGAAAGCCCTTTGAGAACCTTTTTAGAAAGAAATGGAAAGGAGGAGACTGCATTCAGATTGGAGAAGGGGCCAGTGCGATGGCAGGAAGAGTTACAAGAGCAGGCTGCTCCCTGAGACTGCAGTTGGGGGTCTGTGGGGGAAGCAGCAGCAGGGGTGCAGAGGTGGGCAGTCTGGATTAAGACAATCTCCTTCACTTTGTAGGTGATCAGAGGCCTAAATGGATGAACTCAAGAGTTAACATGGCTGGAAGTGAATCACACTTGAATCTTTTCCATTTTCACTTGGAAACAGAATCTCTCTCCCAGCAGGCAGGCTCATCTAATGTTTCCATGCCAACCGGTTGCTGAGACCTGGGATAGGCTAAACCCTAAAGTGGGGAGCAGTGCAGATAAAAAGGAGAGCGAGGGAAAGGCCAGGGTCGAACTGTGAGGGCTGGAAGGGGAATGGAGCCATGCAGTGCAGGGCTGGGGAGAGGGAGCAGCAAGAACCACAAATGGGGACTGGGTATACCTAGTTGTACCTGAATTCATGGCAAGCCTGGTCATTCTCTTTCTCTCTCTTTCACACACACACACACACACACACACACACACACACACACACACACTCACTCACTCACAAACATATGGCATGCAAATCAGGTTTTTTGAAACTCACCTGTACTCTCTGACCATTTTTAAAGGGACCTCCTGCAATTTAAGAGCTTCAAATCAGCTCATTCTTATTCACAAGAAATCAAAATATCAATGTTAGAAATCTTTGATTCTTAAATAATCTTTCTACACTTTTTAATCTCCTTTCTAAAGTTACTGAGTCTTAAATGAGGAAATTCAATCTTTGCTATGTTCGCAAATTATAGCATCAGGTTTAAGGTTAGTTTTCAAATTTTGAGTCTGAATGTAACCAAAATTGAAACTGTCCCAGGAACTGGCCTTCCCAAGAAGCTTATTGGGAAGGTTTGCATTAGATTTCCTTGCAAGAAATCTGAGGCATTTCACGCTCAGGACAATGAAGAAGAAAACAAAGTTTAAGAAAAAGAAAAAGAAAAGATGAAATAATGGTTCATAATTTGCTGCGCACTGGCGTCCCTAAGGAGGAAGCTTTGAACATTGGTCCCTGGGAGCATTCTCAGAGACTTTGACTCGCCAGGTTTGGGCTGGGCCCTGGGCATTAGGGTTTTTACGATATTGTGATTTATAATAAGAAATTTGTGTTTGGTCCTCGTCCCATTCCTGGCACAAAGCTCCTAAAACCCTCAGGCTTTCCTATGTGATGACAGTCACAGGGGTGGCTGTTCCTACCCAGAACAAGCCTCTGCCAACCACTCCCCAGGGTCTGTTCCCGAGGGGACTCTGGGAAAGCCCCTCAGGATGGCGGCTGCCTGCCAAGGCAACCACGTGAGATTTCAGCTCCTGACCTCTGAAGAAGAGAGAGGGGCTGCAGGTTGAATTAACCACTGAAGGCCATACTTACATGATGAAGCCGCCATGGAATTCTAAATGAGTGGCGTTTGAGGAGTTTCTAGGTTGCTGAAAACCGGGAGCTGCTGAGAGGGCGGCACGCCCAGCGAGGGCACAGCCGCCCTGTGCCTCTTCCCAATACCATGCCTTATGCATTTTGTCCACCTGTGTTTTTTTTTCTGAGCTTATCCTTTATATAATAAACCAGTACTCTACCAAATAAACTGTGTTCCTGAGTTCTATGGGTCACACTTAAGAAATCACCCAATCTCAGGAGGGAATTGTGGGAACTTATGGTGGATAGCCAGTCAGAAACACAGATGACAACCTTGACTTGGAGTTGGCCTCTGAAGTGGAGGCAGTCTTGTGGCACTGAGCCCTTCGCCTGTGGTGTATGACACTATCTTCAAGTAGACGGTGTCGGAAGGGAGGTAGATTGTAGGACACCCAGCTGGTGTCAGAGAATTGGTCAGCATGAGAAAAAACCACACGTCTGGTGTCAGAAGTACAGCATTCAGTGAGCAGTGTAAAGGAAAACAAGGTTCTGTCCTTACAGCTGCCCAGGTGATTCTATCACACAGCTGAGGTTGAAAGACACGGAGGTCGGGCGAGAAGACAATCCTTTGTTGGAGACTGTTTTTGGCCCTTCCTAGGAGAGAAAGCCAGTGGGGATTGGCTGCAGTGACGAAGAGGCTGGGACAGGACCCACCCTAGCAGGGACTCCCGTACTCGGCAAATCTCTCTTAATTAAGACAAAGCTGTTTAAGTAAATTCCGTGTGGGACGGTGAGGTTTGCACAGCCTTTTCTTGTCTCCCCACCGCATTGGAAATTTCCTAAACAAGGTCTGAGTGCCTTTCTCTTTGTGTTCCTTGAATCCATCTAAGTGTCTGGCACATGGGCTATCAACAGTTGTTTATAAATGAACCAACGGAAAAGTATGAGGAACAAGTGAACAAAATGAATGTTAAACCTAATTTTTAATAGACTTCTTTCATAGCACATTCAAGAAGTCATGGGCATGGGCCACAGCAGCTTTCATGAAAACAACAAACCAAAACAAACAACCAGAAGCCCTCCATAATTTCAACTGAATTGAGCAAATATTTATGAAACGTCTTTCTACTTAGACTCTGCTCTAGGCTTTAAGAGCCACCGTAAGAGGCTTCCTGCAAAAAATTAAGTTATAGAAGCATTGACTGCTGGTTCTATTCTGATCTGCGACTTGTCTACTGTTTTAAGTAATCCTTACTTTTAACTATTTCATTGGTATAATATGGCATATTTGGGTTTATGTGGCTCAAAATGTGCAGCAACTGGTACTTTAGATGGGGCTGGAGCAGGTCATTCAGCACTTCCTGTGTTTTCAGCAGTGTTAGAAATACATTCCAAAGAGCACTAGTCCCCAAATTTGCCTCATCCCTTGTAGCACCTGGAATTGTTGCTGAAATCTGATTTCTAGGGGATATTCATTACAAAGCAAGCATTGTTACATAGTGTCTATAAGTCTTCGGAATACCTTATCCTTCAAAGTCCCGATTGCAGGTGAAAGATGGGGGAGGGGGAAGAAAAGAAAATAGGACGTAAATAATGTGGTCCATTTTGTGGCAGACACCTTTCAAGGAAATGAATACTTTTGTTGGTTTTAATATTTGTAACAACCCTTTAAATGAACATTATTCTTATTATACATTATGGGATGTGATCCCAAAGGTAATCACTCTCGTCTTGCACCGTTGGCCGATTTTGCCTATTTTCGCGTGTTATACAAGTGGAATCACACTGTAGTAGACAGAATAATGCCCCCCCCCCAAATGTCATTGCCTTAATCCCTGAGATCTGTGGACATGTCACTTACATGGCAATGGGGACTTTTTAGATGTGGTTAAGGCTAAAGACCTTGAAGGGATGGGGGGGAGATTATCCTGGATTATCTAGGTGGACCCAATCTAATTGCTACATTTTTAAAAGCACAGAACCTTTCCTGGGTAGATGAGAGAGGTGCAAATGAAAAGCCAACTAGCAGTTCTTGCCTTTTAATATGAGCCATGGAACGTGGCAGCCTCTAGAGGATGGGAATGATGCTCAGCCGACAGCCAGCAAGACAGCAGGGACTTTGATCCCACAACTGTAAAAACCTGAATTTTGTCAACAACCCAAATAAGCAAGAATTGGACCTCACCTCGAACCTCCAGAAAGGAATGGAGCCGGCTGATACATTGATTTTCACCTGGTGAGACCCTTAATGGACTTCTAGCCCACAGAACTATAAGATACTAAATTTGTGGGTTTTTTAAAGGCAATAAACGAATGGCATTTTTTTACACCAGCATAGAAAACTAATACACACATATTATTTTGTGTGTATGTGGCTTCTTTCACTGAATATTATATTTGCAAGATTCCAACCTGCTGTTGCCTGTAGTGGCTGTTCCTTTCCATTGATGTGTAATGTTGTGTTATGTGAATACATTACAATTTTTTAACCCTCACCCAAGGATATATTTATTGATTTTTTAGAGAGAGAGAAAGAGAGAGAGAGAAACATCAATGTGAAAGAGAAACATCAATTGGCTGACTCTTGTACCTGCCCCAACTGGGGACCGAACCCTCAACCTTTTGGTGTATGGGATGATGCTCCAAGCAATAAAGCTACCCAACCAGGGCTGAAAATGTTACAGTTTATTTACCTAGTCTATTGTTGATAGGCATTGGGTTATTTCCAGGTTGAGGCTATTATAAACAATGCTGCTACGTTCTTGTATGTATTTTGTTGCACATATGTAAATATTTCTCTTGTGTATATACTTAGAAACAAATCATAGTGTTAAGATGTTCCACAATAGTAGATACTGACAGTCCTCCAATGTGGTCATACCAAGTTACCTCCCATGAACAACGTATGAGAATGTCCACCTGCTGCCAACACTCGCTGAACAGTCTTTTCAATTTCAGCTATTCTGGCGGGTAGAGAGCACCATTGGCTGAGATTTGAATTTGCATTTTCCTGATGACCAATGAAATGAATATCGTTTTATTGTGAACTGGCCATTTACATATCCTCTTTCATGAAATACCTGTTCAGGTGTTTTGATCACTTTAAAAAAATTGTCTTCATCTTTTTTCTTAATAACTTGTGACAGTTATTTACATATTCTAATTATACTTCTCTCCCCTCCCCCTGGACCTCTGCATTATACATCTTCTTCTATGGTCTGTCTACCATTTTATTCTATTTACGATATCTTTTGATGACCAGAAGTTTTTATTTTACTGTAGCTTAATTTGCCAGTATTTTCTTTATAATTAGTACATTTTGTGTCTATGTTATCCTTTTTATGTATCACTGGATTCACTTTGTTGATGTTTTATTTTAAATTTTTGATATTGTTAAAAGAGACTGGACTATAAATTTCTTTTCTTATAGTGACTATTATCATGTTTTGGTATCAAGGCGATATTAACATTGAAAAAGCTAAAAAGTTTTCTCTCTTTTCTATTTTCTGAAAGGGTTTGTGCAATATTCCAGGTGATTTACACACATTATTTTACATAAAACCTTTTGAGTTGCATACATGTTATCCTCATTTTCTGGAAGAGGCTGAGGCTTGGATGGAGAGGAAGTCAACTGCAAGGTCACGACACATGCAGTAAGTGGCATAGCCAGGATTCATATAAAGGTGCGTGCTCCTGACTCTAAACCCCAGGCTTTTTGCCTGTTCCATCACGCTGTGAACTCATGGATGAATGGCTGAGTGAGTTGGTACTCTAGAAGTGTTAGTGTGTCATTCTATGACAGTCCCTGGTCACTTCCTGCAGAGAGGAACTATGCTGCCAAAGATGACCCCCTCCCCCAAATATAGCTTTAATTTTGGAACCCATTTATATTTGACCTTTCAAATCTCCTCTATTTCCTACTCCGCATTAGCGTCAGATCCTGGAGCAGAGTCTGGATTCAGAATAATATAATTTTATTTTCACCTGTTTTTTTCCAACTAGCTTTAACTGAGTCCTTGGGGGAATATCTGATCTACCTTTTCACTCCTGACAGCATCCTACATAGTATTTTGTAACTAACACTCACTAAGAAAAATGCCCTGGCTGGTGTGGCTCAGTGGATTGAGCGCGGGCTGGGAACCGGAGGGTCCCGGTTCGATTCCCAGTCGGGGCACATGCCTGGGTTGCGGGCCAGGTCCCCAGTGAGGGCCATGTGGGAAGCAACCATACATTGCTGTTTCTCTCCCTCTCTGTCTCCCTCCCTTCCCCTCTCTCTAAAAATAAATAAAAATCTTTAAAAAAATAAAAAAAAATTAAAAAAAAAAAAGAAAACTGAAGCACGTCTCTTTCCCACTATACTACACTTGCTGTAGGTTGCTCAGAAGGTCTTGCAACCCTTCCATTCTGTACTCAGAGGCCCATAGCAGGAACCTTCATGCCTGAGAATGCATATTTGACAAAGGCTGTGGCCCTATGGTTGAAATTTGAATCATTATAACTCCTTGTCAAGAATTCACTCGCTGACCATCTTTAAGATCCTTTAGTATTGTGGGAGATGCACTATACATTAAATGACTATATTTTTTAGCACAAAACTCACAGGACTTTCTATAACAGTTATAAGCACTAATAGAATGAGGGAACATACATGAAATCAGTCACAACCAAGAAAATGTGATGCTTTCCCAAAAACCCGGACACTAAGGTTAATAGCAGGGACTTGGCACCAGACAGACTGAGTTCTATTTGTTCTCCTTGGTTACTTTGGGCAATATAAACTATTTCACCTTGGTTTTATTAATTGTAGAATGGGGATAATAATGACATTCCCTTGCAAATACGATGAGATTTAAATTCTCATCACTATCTACTTGTCCTTAGGATACCTGGATCCATTATATAATCAAGGACTCATTTAGTGTGTTGCGGAGGTGGGAGTGGTATGGGGGCATCCATTTATGAGGGATGGGAGAGGAACAGGGAATTTTAGGAACAGAGAAAAAAAGTGTAATCATCTTATAAAGAGCCAACAATGGAGTTCATTCAACGTGGAGAATCTCTCCACTAACCTGGCTTCACGGCAAGCTGAAGCACAGACGGCCTCCTTGCTCGCTGGCTCAGAGCCCTCCTTAACAGGGAGGGAGGGGTGGCTCAGTCAGAAGAAGCCACTGGAATGGAGCTTTGTCTGGAAATGAGAATTTGTATTTTTATGACGGAGGTCACTAGAAACTTCCAAAATCCTTTTTATTGTAAAGTTTTATTCAGTGCACATGCTATTTTCTCATTATTTTACCCTTGGAATCAGATTTTTAAAAAGTGTGGAATCCTCATTCCACAGGCAAAATCTGCACTTTTAAGAAAATTAAGGGGGAAAAATGTTCATGATGCGAGCAATCTGGGCTGAAGCAGCACAGCATATACATGGTGTTAAAATGCAGTTGGAGACATTATAGGGTGATAATAGTTTAAATAGAGCCAGTTTCGATGATAAAAATCTCTTATTATCTTTAATAAGCATATCAAAAAGCAAGCATCAGTTTATCACAGAGGATGCATCTGGGCTTCTTAGTTATTGAGAAAAGAGTATAAAAGATGAAGCATGTACACGAGGAAAAAGAAAAATGGTTTTCTTTGTCAAGAAAGGGCAAAGGTCAAAATGCATCCCAAGCATTTTAGAAACATTCAGAACAAAAGATTCGGGATTAAGAAATAAACAATTATCCATCACAATGTTCGCCTTATTTATTTTTTCAGCTATAAGGTAGGATTATATGAATAGAGGAGATACAAAAACTCACCTAGTAAGGTTTTGACAATATAAAGTTTGAAATTTGGAATAATTTTCCTGAAGCTCAGATTATATTCTTATTTTTCTTTTGGCGTTAAAATGCCCTTTCTTATAGAAAATGATGACAATAATAAAGAGCAATCAATTAGAATATATATTATAATTTGTATGTGTGTTCATTATTTTTAGAATTCTTATTTGGTGAGATTAAGTTGTCAGTCCCATGTCAAGCTCCTAATTTTCTTTTATTCTAATGTTGCTGGTCAGGGAAACCTACAGGCCTTGCAGCCCCTGCATTTAGAAAATGACAAGCAGAAAGAACCCCAACAGCCAAATAAGTCCCAGTGATCGCCAAAGTCCTCTGAGGCGCTTCTGAAGTGTAGGCCTGAGGAGGCAGGAACTGGCAAACAGGATGATAAGAGGGTACTGTAGGTGCTAACAACGTGAAATAATGACACCACTTAGCTCTGGAAAGATTTATTTCAGTGGAGCGAGATGACACGAAGTAGCCCACTTTGTGGGCCCCTGGAAGCTCAGAGCAAGTGGGAATTGAAAGTTTCTCAAGCCCTTACAGGACTGGAAGATCGTTTCTACACACCCTGCAAGCAGACATGGATAATTTATACAAGGTACGTCCTCTTTTAGGTGAAAGACCACGCTTGGATCCTTGAAATGCTCCAATACTGACTTTGTGTTTCCCTTAGTTATTGCACTGCATACCCAGAAAAATATGCATGCTCTCGGTTTTGAGCGAAATGCCCTGAGCCAGGCCAGCAGGAGTGGGTCTGGGGCTGCACGGGCGCCCGGAGGCCTGTACTTACTAATATGCTTCTGCTCCCACTGTCTTGATGTTCAAATATTTGAATAAGGAGATCCACACTTTCATTTTGCAGTGAGTCCTGCAAATTGTGTAGCTGGCTGTGGGTGTCAGGCTTCATGCCTCCCCCCGCCCCATGGGCAGGGTGTTTCGTGTGATGGGCACTTCGGTTGTGTTTTGATGTGGGACTTTTCTGTATAGGGCTACTCAGGCGATAGGCTCTGTGTTGGCGGAAGAGAGGCAGAGAATTTGTTCATACTGTTGTAATGGCCACAGCTCAGTGGGGACTTGTCAATTCAATCACAAATGCACGTGCTCTGGGCATCTTCAAACTAGAGTATAGGATCTAAGGTGACTGTGTGATATTCAACTACCCATTCGATGTTTAATAATGTGGGTCTATAAAAATAATGCAGTATGTCTCATGCTAGTAAATGAAACACGAGGCAAACACTGGAAAAAGATACATGTGAGTTGTGTGTTTACACATCTTTAAAGAGAATGGACTGAGTTAAGGGCTTGGTACTGCTCTACACTTGGAGATGAGAGTGGATAGCTTAGTCCTCCGTGCCTTAGATTTCTTATCTGAAAACTGTGAAAAAATATCCACTTACAGACGTATTGTATCAAATCAATCAGAATAAAAGGAAATAAATGAAAGCCCTTCAGTGAAGCCACAGGGCACTGCAGGCAGGGGAACAGAAAGCATGTTTAGGTTCTAGTCCCAGTTTTGCCTCTTATGGGTAAACTTCAAACCTGGCCTCCATTTCCCCTTTACAATGGGAATAAAAATAGCACTCATCTCATAGGGTTTTTGTGAGAATTAAATAAAATAATCCACAAAAGGTGCGTAGCAATTGTCTAGCACAGAATATGATGCAATTATGATTTGCTATTTATTATGATTGTGATTATTATTTCAAAAGTACTTGTGAATGTTATGTTATAGTTCTTATGGATTTATAGTAAAAAGGAAAATGATTTGAAGTTTAACCTTTATTAACTATGGCATTTGTTTGGCTGAATGAGTTTTAAAAAATGTAGCCTGATATGGTTATCGCTCCTGAACAGGACAGCATACTCAGTTGATCAAGCAAAATCTGAATTAAAGTTAAATGCTCTCCAATCTAGTGACATCCACAATTCATTAACTTGATTGACTCAGCAGTTACCCTATACCTCACTGTGCAAATACAGACTGTAACCTGGCACATCTCCATCCGAGAGGTACTCACCATCCGGTGGAGGGGCCGGGTGAGTCAACAGGCGTGGAAAGGTTAGGAGAGAGCAGTTATGAGATGCAGAGGAACACAGAGAAGCACATGCTCAACCATCGGTTATGAGTCATTGGTGGTTCTCCTAATGCCGTGTTCTGTTTAATCATCATCTTCGACTGCCACTCAAAAAGTTCACTCAACAGGTATTTAAAGAATTCCTAGAATGTGTCAGATACTGAAATTAATGAAAAACTATCTTGAGACTATTTTCTTGCTCTTAACCTAACCTCATGATTTAGGAGGAAGGTTCCCTGAGTTTTTCCATGCCCTCACCTTTCACCTATTCTCTCCTGTGAGGATCCTGTGTCCCACCTTTTACTGTTCTGCTCTCTCTCCCAGCTAGAGCTGCCCAGGTTGTTCTAGAAAGTAGTAATTTTGGGCTAAGAGGCCAACCACTTCTTCTGGAGATGCGAGATTTCTGGAAATGTGATTACTATGGGGCGGGGGTAAGTAGCAGAAATGGGCAGAGAAGATGCTCTATTAATTTTTTTTGTCCCTAGAGCACAGAACAGTATAAGGTGGATGGTTATGACTCAGGAAAGGTTTTTCTGGATGAATGATTGAGTAAGTGAATGAATGAGGGCCTACCATCAATAAAAATGATGTCTCGATTATAGATCTAGAGGTAGAAGGTTAGAGGGAAAATGTGATGGTCAGTGAAAGGGTCACCCACGGTACTTTTGTCCTTCCTATGGAAATCTAAAAATTAGAAACCTTTTTAAAATCAGGGCCAGCCTATAATTTCAGGGGAAAAAGAAAACTCCCCCAGATCCTCCGTGACTCCTTCTCCTTTCTATTTCTGGCTTAAAATTAGCTGCCTGAAGACAAGACCCTTTATTCAACAATTAAGATGCAATTAAAAATGCAAATGCCCAGAAGAGTGAACATAACGTTAATGAGTCCCAGAGTATAAATGGAGAATCCAAATGTGTTCTGCTTTACGGGAGGTGCCAGCATACGGGGCAGGCTCTGAGCACTCACAGGGCTGCAGGGACCTCCCCCGGGCCTGTAAGTCCCATGCGGTGGGCTCTGGCATAGACTTTAACCTAATCCTAACAATGAGCCTTTGAACTAGGTATTATGTTCATTTTATAAATGAGAAAGAAACTCAAGCCTTAGCCATCAGTAAGATTTGAAGTCCGGACCAGAAGCCAGGTCTATACAGAGAACATCTTTATATGTAGTATAAACGACAGATCTATAGATAGGAATTTAATCTGTGCCCCTACAGGATTAGCTTTGTCTTTACCATACTGTATAGGACAATGAGCATAGACTTCAGTGAGAGACATACTTGGGTAAAGAATATGACTTGGCCCCATAACACCTTGTACAGGTAATTTTTAAACATCTTTGGCCCTCAGCAAGGTTCCCCCTGTGCAGAATGGGGGTAACAGCCACCTGTGTCATACACAGCACCATTGTGAGGTTTAAATAAAGTCAGGAGTGAAGCACCGGCACAGAAGCTCTGGCCCCTCAGGGAGGCTCACGCAGGGTACCCGGACATTACAGTCCCCTCTCCAGTTCTCTTCTGGTTTCTCAAGTCTAGACTTTCTGCCTCATCTTATGAAACTGCTTCAGATACTGGCTCATGTCTCTCAGTAAGATTTTAAGAGAGGCAAGATATGTAAATCCAAGAAGTTTTTATTTCCTATTCTGAGATAATATATGGTATTTCTGAATGGGTAAATGATGATTTTGCCAAATAAGAAGTTATGAGTGAATGAATGAGAGGCACTAAAATGCCATGGTCAGCCAGCGCTGTGCCAAGTACTGGGCCAGGAGTGCACACAGCTGACTGGACATGGCCTCTGGGAACAGCTACTGAGAGCGTGTGAGGTCCAGGGCTGAAGAGGAAGAAGATAAACATCTGACCAATAAGGAGATCTACAGATTTCATGGTTTTTGCCTTAAACTTCCTTGAGAAATCCACGCCACGTGAGTCGGAAGCAGCTTCACATTGCAGTCCCTTGGGAGGCTCCATTCCCCGTTCCTACCATCCCCAGTCACTGGCCAGCAGTGCAGTGGGGGCAGGAAGTAGATTGGGAGAATATGCTACTGTTTAAAAAAACAAACAAACAGAGTTTCTTACTTATAAAATAAAATAATGTATTGTTCTCCCTCCACCAAAATCAAATCAGGTGGGGACATCCTTTCTGTAGAATAAAAACCCATTAAGATGAAGGATCCTGGGCTGGATTTGTTTTCAAGACTCCCCCCAATGTAACTTGCAGTGCCATATCCTTAAAATAAAAAGACTAAGGGCACTGAGAATGAAACAAAGGATGAACTTCACCCTGGGCCCTACCCCTACCCTAAGCCCACTCACCGAGAGGGTACAAACCATGTGTGGTTGTCTAAATCTATTATTGGATTAGGTCCCAATTTAAAGAGAGGCCCAGAGCTCAGCATGCGAATGCAGCAGATTGAAAAGCCACACAGTGCCAGATGTGTCCTGGAAACCCCAGTGCCGGTAGGTAGTGCTGGTTCCTCAGGACACGGCCGGGCTCCATGCACTTGGTGGCAGCCCCGCGGGTATTGAACCTCCATAGGACGGATTGCTCAAAGATCTTGGCTTATATTCTATTTTTTCACATCTATATAGGAAAGACAGCCTAGGAATTCATTCAACAAATATTTAGTAAGGCGACATCTTTAGGTCAAGCACGATGACGTAAGACATTAAGGACAGGAAGAAATTAAGGCATTAACTGGGGTATACAGGTCCAGTATTGAATGGTATTTCCATTTCATGGAGCTTTACCATAAAACCTTAATAAAGACTGGAGTGGTAGCTATTTTTATAGATCACCTGTAAACACCAGTGGTCTTCTGGGCAGATTTCACCGTAGAAAGACTAATAGGCATGTTGTAAAGATTAAAATGGGAAAATAATCGCAAAGTATGTAACACATGAGGTATCAGGAAATGATAGAAAGATGACCTGCACACTATTTGAATTGCTTACAGATGTGGACTACAAGAATCCTGATGAGTTGTGTTTACTCATCTCTGTATCCTTAACATCTACCTCAGACGGGTACTTTGCAGGTAAGTACATAAACCATGTCCGTGGAACGAAAGTATCAATGTACCAAGGAATCAATGTCCAAAAGCCTCTGTTAAACAATGGGGCAGGAGGCAGACCTCGAAACTGTCTCAGCAGCAACTTGGAGTTGCCAAGTTAAAGTATTAGAACCGTGGTAAAAAAGAAATATGTCCTTCAAATCCAGAGCAGACTTGGAGGTGGTGGAGAATGCAGAGGGGAGTGGATGAAACCATGGGGTTAGGGACATCGATGACATCTATGAAGACCGGGAAGGGCTGGTTATAAACACAGCGACTCTTGTCTGTGTCTCCAGCTGAATTCTTTTCAAACTCTTCCTCTGGTTAGACTTTTGTGGGGGATGAGAAATGCCTGAAGAGTGGACAAAGCTGGTCATTCTGGAGCCCTAGAATTCCGGCCCTTCCCTTCAGCCTCCACAGTGTAGCAGAGCGAAAGTGTGGGATTGCCAGGAAGTCTGTCCTTCTCTTTCCAAAGGAAATCAAAGCGACAAGGTTTCTCATCCCACTGCTGAGAAGACAGTACTACCTTGTACAGGATCAATTCTATGGCCTTTCTATTCTACAGGGGAAAGGTTGCTTTTGTAACAAATGATAAATAGCATCAACATGTATCAACTGCTTCCTTGTGCCAGGTATTTAAATTTGCTGCTCTGTTTGAATTCCCTTTCACATCCACTTTATGGTGTCTTATTATTATTCTCATTTCACAGAAGAAGAAACTAAGGCAGAGAGACTGACTTGTTCACAATCACGGAGCTAGTAAGTGACAGAATCCAGGAACGGCGCTCCTCACGCTGCTCTGTGCTGCCTTCCACGCAGGACCCGAATGTCTGTGCTTACATCCACACTAGCTCTGTGATCTCAAGGCAATTATTTAATGACTCCGAGTCTTGGTTTCTTTGTTTATACAATGGAAGAATAGTCAATCTTCGGTTATTAGAAGGATCATGTGGGAAAATATGTATAGAACACTAGCATAATGGTTAACCCGTAGAAATTGCCCCAAAAATGTTTCCCTTCACTTCCACTTACTCCTCTGTACCCGGGATGACGGGCTTGCACGTTGGCTAGAACACCAAGGGTGAGGGGTCCCAGAGATGCTGAATGGGGCGAGGATCTGCCTGTCTGCTGCTGTGTCATCTGCCTGGAATGCTCCTTCCTGTTCACTCGTCTACAAGCCATAGATAGTGGCCCATTCATGACTTATTAAATTGAGATAATGAGATGTAACCTTCATTTTTTAAAAAAGAAGATAAATAGAATGAAAAATAACAAAGTGCACTGTACATAAAAAGCACTACTACAGTTTAATGAAAGTTTTCTTTGAGCTATGTGTGTATGGTGTGGGTCACCATATATTCACTGGGTCATGGCAAAGTGTATTTCTTACTTTAAGTAAAAAGATTAGAAGGCCTCTGGGTGAGCTCATCTATGACCTTGAAGAGCCAATTCAGGTATCCTTGCATTAATTAGGAAGCCATAAGAGTTCCAGGCCTTTCTAGAGCTCAGTTTTCACATCTCACTGCGCTGTGATTGTCTTCCCCTCATCTGTCTCACTGACTGGACACGTATGTTTTGCAGACAGGAAACATGATGTTTACTGCTGGGTCCTCGGTGTCCATTACAGGTCCTGGCACAGAATACACACTAAACAAATGCTCCATGAATGCATACGGAAGTCACAGCAACTGCCTTTTAAACCCAAATTCACAACAGAGAGGTTATGCACTTGAACTCTCAAAACTGATACCTTTCATTAACAAATGAGCATGGGCCAAGTTTCTCTTTTACAGTCTTTCCTGTGACCTTTGACTCCCCACTGGAAGACTTACCTGCTTTTCTTTCTTCTCCTCCCCATTCTCCTCAGTGTCATGGGTACTTTTGTTCTCTTTTATCAGGAAGAAGAATCTTTCCTTGGCTTTTTGAACTTTTGTGTAACTTTAAGGCCCTTATATCTCTGACCTTTCTTAATGGCACTTGGATACAAAGGCCCATTCCTATCAGCAGCAGGAAACCTGGTTCTCTGTCACAGGGATGCTTTTAAACTAGCTGGCAGGTAAGAAAGGGAGCGCATATTATAGAGGCAGTGAGACCTCCATGTGCCCATTTAGAGAGCCTCAAAGTGCATACAACAAAATCTGTATTCCTGTGGCTTAGGAGCCGAGTGCATCTATATCTAAAGAGTTGATAATGTGCTTGTAGAGCATCTTGAAAAATACTTTATTCAAACTTTGAACATTTTATTTACTTTGAAGGTTCTACAGCTAGATATGTTTCACAATGCAGGAAATACACAATACAAATAGCCCATTAAATCGAACATATCCACATCATTCGCACAGAACATGCACAGTGTTATTATCATCAGCAATGAACAACTGCAGGTGTGCAACACCACCAAAGCACTTCACGCCACTTACACAGACGATTAATAGAAGAAAAACAATTACAGCTAGATTGGAAAAGAGAGAGGGTTGGGTCAAATTTAAAGCTCTGCCTGGCTCAGGTGTGATGGCAGTTCGCTCTGCCTCCCCCTTCAACACAAATTGCTATCACCTGGGAGAAGCGTTTCTAATTGGAGAATGAGGCCCATTTCTGCAAGATGCTGAGACGCATCCATCCTCCCAGGCATAGCCAGGTCAAGGCGGGGCTAGGAGTGGGGGTAGGGGTAAGAATGAATGAGAGTGAGAGAAAAAGAGAGGAGGCGGGGAGGCAGGTGGAGAGAAGGCAACTACAAGGGGGAGGGTAGTTTATGGTGAGCACAAATATTCTACTAAAGCCCTGGCTGGTGTAGCTCAGTGGATTGAGCGCGGGCTGGGAACCAAAGGGTCCTGGTTCGATTCCCAGTCAGGGCACATGCCTGGGTTGCAGGCCAGGTCCCCATTGAGGACCATGTGAGAGGCAACCATACATTGCTGTTTCTGTCCTTCTATGTTTCCCTCCCTTCCCCTCTGTCTAAAAATAAAAATCTTAAAAAAAAATTCTACTAAAAATATTCTACTAAGTCTGCTAAGTTGTTTATCACAGAACAGAGGCTGCTTGCTTTCTGGTTTAGGTTTTGCTTTATAGAAATATATGAATAATACTAAAGGAATTCCATATGTTCTGAAGCACAGTTTATCCTCTGCAAAACCCAAAGAGATTTATGTTTGAATTTCTCTTCTCAGCTTACCTATTCCTTAATCTAAGAGTGGGGCAGTGCTGACAGAAGAGATTGGGAATCACAGCTAAAGTGCATTCAACAGTGGATTCCACATAAGCTGCACCCTTGGGAGGCGGAGTGGTGTGGGGAGAAGGGAGTGGAAGATCTGTGTCACCAAGTAGCTGTGGAATCCTGGGTAAATCTCTTCCTTCCTGGGGCCTCAGTTTCCTCTTCCGTAAATTAAACATTAGACCTGGTGAAAGCTAGGGTTCCTTTTAGCTCCAGAATTCCATAAATATTCTAGGATGTCATTCTCAGATCAAAGGAACATGCTCATTATCTGAGAGTTATATAATCAGAGAAACCCTGCTTTCGTTTATTTTGAGAGAGCAACTAGTTGGTTGTATAAAATAAGCAGAACCAACTGGCACTAGTTCTATTCAAGTACTCTAGATATAGCAAGCTTCTCTATGAAAATCCTATAGCCAAAATTGGTGTACAATTAAAAAAGAAACCCGAAACAGCAAAGGTACAAACTTACAGAATCGTTTTTAGTAAGGATTCCCCAATGGCCTTGCTAGTGCATTTCGTTTTACTGCCTTTTGCTTTTTGGCAGGGGTTGGGGTCTCCGTCCCTTCACAGGAGAACGAGGCCAGGGGACGCTCTAAGTTCTTTCCCTCTGATTTTCACTCTCTGCACGGCCCGTTTCTCTTCCTGTTCTATGGCTCCAGGGGTCATCTAGATGCCGCGGTCAGCCCTCTGCCCACAAAATAAGTGTTAATAATAACTGAACACTGGAAACCAAATACCAGTTTCGCATATTATAGGGAAATCATTTGGAGAATTTCTCATAAAGTGTTAGACAGTTTTGAGCCTCATTTAAAAGAAGTTTCTCATTTCAATACAACATCTAAGTGTTAAAATGTTAAAGAGATAACATTCTTTGTTACTTTAAGTCTTTGATCTTTTTATGGCATATTTTAATGACCACATTAGAGAATAAAGGTTTGATTCTGATAAACACTACTCTTTCAAATAAGTGTTAGTTTTATGTAATATCATATAACTTAATTTTTCTAATCTACAACTTCATCAAAAGGACTAAATTATCATCAATATATTTTCAGGAAACTTCTAGTACATGAATATTTTGTGCATTCTATTTTTAACAAGATACCAACACTATGGTAATTTTTCCTTCCAGTTTTATTCTACATAATCATTGTTTTTATTAACTGATTTATCTCTGGCTTATTAACCTAATTGGCCTTCCCAAGTTGCTACCCAAGACTGAAGTATTTCAAAATTAAAAAAGATTTTGTATCGCAAAGACCAGCAATAAAACATAAGTGAGGAAAACAGAAATAGCCACTTCCCATCACATCTGTGATGTCATTATAAGACACGCTCTAGGGTGCTTCTCAATAATTCCTTCCACAGATTACACAGAAGCATATCAACATAATCTTCCAAACTACAGTTGGACAAATGTGGAATATTAGTATTCTGACTTTTTAAAATTTAAAATCTCGGGCTTCTGAGCTACTGGAACTGTCTGGAATGAGAAGGGACTCTATGCTTGTCAGAATGACTGGCCAATCAAGGCCCTTGAGAACCTGTGCCTTCCGGAATGCTGCTCCCTTCTGGGCCCTGCTCTGCCTACCTGACGCACAAGAGATGACGTATAGCCAAAGTGTAATCATCAGGACAAGTCAATTCAGGTACATCATTTAGTGTCCATCGACAGAGACAGTGAAATTTCAGGTGAGGAGACTATGACCTTAGGTGGGAGTCAGACCAGATTCTGGGGCAGATTGGCAAGAGAGAGAGAATACAGTGAGAAGGGACATGGATCCTCCATTGGTACCTGGATTCGTTTAGGCCATTAATTAACCACCACTTTCCCTTGGTGGCTGCTCATACTTGTATTATTTTTTAAAGTATGGTCAGCACTGGTGAAGTATATTTTGGGAGGGATATGGGAGGCTTGTGCTGAGAACAGGCACATGTTATAGTTGAGTGAGGATGGATCTTTCTCAAGAGTTAACTATGAGGGTGAAAGACAGAAAGGCATTTCAAGTTCAACCAATCTTTTTTTTTTTTTCCTGGTAAATTAATGAGTTTTTTTCCAGGCAAGAAACAAGTAACTTTTGTGGTCTGAGAAATGATTGGTAATTAGTTGCCACAGAAGATAGTCTTTCTACCAAAATTTGTTAGGGAAAACATGTGATTCCGTAAAAGAGTACGTCTCATGTCAAATCAATACACCAAAGTTAATGCAGTAGAAATCAAGCAGGTCTGGAGGTGATCCGGGAATACCTGCTTCCCATTTGCCAAAGTTTTGATGTGCATACTCAATTTGAGATATATCAAAATTAAAACATTTTTTTCTCATTATTTTTACTGCAACCTGTGCTAAGAACTTTTCCCTGGGTCATAACACGATCAAAGAACTTGTTTTAAAAAAGGGCCTTTCACTAATTTAACATAATGGCATTTCAAAAGTTTGTTCAAAAATGGTTAAATTTAAGGTCTTACAGTGGTGTATTGATGAGCATGGGTTAATAAAAACATAGGATCCATTGCAACAAGGTGTTCCTCTGTCTCCCCAAGTGGACTGCTCACAAAGTGCAGATCACAGTAAGAAATGCTCCGTCGCCTACCTGACGTAGAGGGAGCGTTTCTGATTGGTTCGCAGGGACCCGGACCCGGAGCTCATGCTGTGGTTCATCATCTGCTCTCGTAGGTCATGGATTTTGGCCTCAAATCGAGCGTAATCTGGGAATGAAAACAAAGGCGGCAAATTTGGTTCTGTGCCTGCAGAGAGTTAGAAATGCTGCCCCCCGGAGGCAGCCCTTCTGCCCCCGCTGTTGGTTCCCTTTGCCAAGCAACGGGAAGGAGCACAGCTCCAGAAAGGTAGAACACTGTTCATTTACTTTGTATTATTCAGTTGCAGGCGTTCACAAGAGGGAAAGAACAAATAAATTAGTTACTTCCCAAAACATTACCGGAGAATAGACCGCCAGCCCAATCTGTGAAAAGTCCATGGGGGAAGGGGAGGGCGTGGTAATGATGGGCAACAGAAGGTAGCTTTACGGTGATGAAAACGTCCTCTGTCTTGACTGTGGCAGTGGACACAGGCACCTGCACATGTGATCAAATGACATAGGACTGACTAGATCCACACACAAGTACAAATGAAACTGGAAAACTCGAAATAAGTTTGATGAACTATGTGAATATCAATATGTTGGTGGTGATAACGTGCTACAGTTTTACTAAAATTAGTTATCATCGGAGAAATTGAGTAAAAGGTATATAGGATCTCCTTGTACTATTTTTTATGATTGCACGTGAATCTATGGCTACCTCAAAATAAAAAGCTTAATTTAGAAAGGAAAAGGCAAAAAAAAAAAAATCCATGGAAATACTAGGAGGTTTAAGTAAATTTCCAGTTACTCTCAGCTAGTGGACCAAAGAATCAAGTATTCAGTGATGACTCGTGTCAAAAATGCCATTTAATTTCACTAAGTTTTCCTCTGCTGGGGGCTGCTAGAAGTTGGTCACTTGGGAACATAGCTCAACTTTGCCCTGTAACTCTAATACAAAAAGTCCACATGCCAAAGTTTATCAGTACTAAGATATGTAATATATTTAAATCAACTTCTAAGGAGACTGGGGTTAGAAATGGAGATAGAGAATACTCTTATATTAAATACATTTTAGGAATTTTCAAACTTGAAAAAATACATGGATCTAAAAAATTAAGACAATATAAGTATTTTACCATATTATTTCTTCATAGGAAAAATATTTTTGCCAGATGTCAATCCAATAAAAATAAAGAACAAAGGTTTTAAGATTCTTAGTAACACAATCATCATGTAAAAAAAGAAATAGCTTTTGAAGTTTTGATTTTTTTTTTTAAGTTTTGATATTCTTGATCACAACTTGTTCTATCATCCCTTTGGCATAATAATAGTGTCTTGCTTTAGGAAAATCTAGTAGCTGAAAGGCTTCATTTACCCACAAGAGAAATGTGAAAATGTTAACTCAAATTATAAATGATTCTTTTAATTACAAAGAAACACATCTGAAGAATTTTAACAGAGGTTCTCAGTACATTTCAAAAAACAATTTGATTTCCACTTCAATTTGTTTGTAACTTTTCACAAAAACAAGAGTGACTAAATGAATATAATTAAGATGATCTATTTACAATGTGTTTGACATTCATTACAAATAAAAAGCTCTACAAAATCAAACTGCAACTCAGTTTACTAAATCTCTATTGGTCATTGTGGCACAAGATTTCATAAAAGGAAACATTTAACTTTGGTTTTCAGTGATAGCCAACAAATGACCTCTGAATGTTAAATATTTTTAAAGTTTAGTACCATAAAGATAAAACCATAGTGGTTGATGAGAATTTTTTTAGTGCTTAAGTAAAGTCTGCTGTCATCTAGGTTTGTAAAGATTCTTGATTCAAACTTAGCATTGAACAATTAAGTCCTAAATGACTGAATAAGCAGAACACATATTTAAACTAAAATCTATTGACCATAATTTAAGATATTTACTTCATTCCATTTTAGCAGAGAGAGAAAACATTTATAACCATCAATATGATGCTGTGTGCAGATTTAAATCATTTTGTGCAAGTCATAGTTTTCTGCCACCTTGAAAGAGTTAGTATTGCTGGCCACAGGGCAGAGGCTGTGTTCCATGTGCTTCTTGGACGTTGTTTCACCTTATTTAAGTTACGAAACAAACTCCACAGATGTTGTAAAATTTGAACTATATAGAAAAACAAAGAATAAAAATTGAGAGGTTCTCTTATCTCTTCTCCCTTTCCCCACCTTTTCTTCTCTCACCGCTGTGTCCCTGCCTCTTATCCCCGAGGTACATCGATGCTTGTGCGCTGGACTTTCACAGACATTTCTCACACCATTTGAATATATCATGAGATCCTAACTTGAATCTTTCCCTACCTTCAACCAAATATATAAATACCATGTTTCTTCCTACCTTTAATCACATTCCATAGTGGAGACTAATTTATTTAACAGTTGCAATACAGGTAGATACTTGGCTGTTAGAATCATGGATTGCAGCGCGTTAGTGCACACTCACGGTAGGTTAGTAGAGCATGACAGTGCGAGCAGCGGTCAGCGCTTTGCCAAACAGGCCCCATCAGCATCTGTCAGAAAAGATAATCCGCCCTGGGACGGAGAGTAACTCTTAGCTGCTTCTGATCCGTGCTCCACAAAGCCACTTGACAAATACCACCGTGGTATTTATCACCCCTTCTCCCCACTCCCTAGCCCCCAACCACTAAATCTTCCATCTGTTCCCAGGACTTTCACCTTTAGGACTTGGATGACTTCACTGCCATGATAAAAACCTGAACTGCCACCTCCAACTGACCCACCTTAAGCTTCTAATTCAGTGCCACTCTCCTATCCCCTTTGACCACTTTGCTGCTCATCACACCTAATTGCAGTCCTTTGTGCCCATCATCCGCATTAGACTGAGCTGAAGGCAGAAGCCAGTCTCACTGACCCTGGGATTCCCTACTCCTAACATAGCGCCAGCAATGCTGGACGCATTCCTGATAGGTGCTCGGTAAACATTTTATGAATGAGTGGATAAATAACGCATGAGGAAGTGAGCAGAATCATGAAATGATTCAGTTATAAAATGCCTGTAGGTACTGAAATTGACTGTTTTTAATATTAAGGTTTTTTAATGAAAAAAACAAAAAAACAAAAAACCAACAACGCACATTCCTCCTCTAGGACTTCTTTTTCCAAGGCTAAATATTCTGTCTAATTTCAAGGCTTTATTTCTGTCTAGTCACTGGCACTCCAAAATCCTGTTGTTATTTTCATTGTTTTCCGGGCAGCCTCTGTGCTCGTCCCACTTCAGTTGTGCCGTACACTGGAAGCAGTTCTCTGTACTCCATCTACACGTGATCAGAACTTGACGAAGTTTTTCCAGCTGGCCGAGTTTATGTACCACAACAGGACACTTGCTTTAAAAATAAGCTGTGGTCTCCTCACTCTATGACTCATTAGATCTCCAAAATTTTTACTGCCACACTTTTGAAATGTCTGTTCTACATCATATTCAACAGTGCCTACATTACCCACTATGAGTGGGGAAGTATTGTATTGCATTGCATTGCATTGCATTGTACTGGACTGTGTTGTACTGCATTTATCTTTGGAATATATCCTACTCTCCACTTTTCCACTCTGACAATCCTGTTTGTCACAAATCCTGTGTTCAAAAGTGCTTACCCTTCTCTTTGATCCTTTTGAAAATTTCACTTAAGCACAAGTAATTTCATCAGAGCAAAGCCAGCAAGATCTGGGTTTACAAATACAACCCTGTGTGTTGTGTGCACGAGCGTGGGCGTTTGTGTAAGACCGTAGGAGACAGAAAGAGAGGAGAGGGCTCTCTCTAGCTTATCAGTGACAAAATCAAGTTTACAGTTAGAAATGCTCTAGAAATAAAGAAAAAGCAGGTAGGTAAATTGCGTAATGTCCTTTTTATGTTTTAAAATAATACTGAAAATAACATTTTTAAACAAGTTAAAATCTAACACTACCATGTCCATTTAGTCTTAATCCCTTCTCCTTTCCCCAAATGCTCTTCCCTTTTAAAGCCTTTTCAGTCAGATTGCTAACACTCAGGAGAACATTTAAATGAGATTTTAAAGTGCTCTGATCATTTAAAGGGGGATTGATGTTTACTGAGCACCTGCAACGAGTTAGTATCTGTGTTATATACTTTAATTATATTATTTCTCCCAACAAAGCTCTGAAGTAGGTGTATTATTTTAGAGATGAGAAAATAGGTTTAGAAAGGTTAACCTACTTCACCAAAGTCACAGAGCTTCTAGGTAATAGAGCTCTTTGGACACAAAGCTGGCATTTAACCCCGGCACTCGAGCAAATAAGGCTAACTTGTTTCCGTTACATCATAATGCCTATTAGAACACTATAATTCTCCTTTAGAACTTAAGGCCTCCTCAGTTCCCTGCCCCTCCCTCTTGACATCTTTGCTTTCCTTCCTCTCATCTACTGTATTAATTATGCGCATGCTCGTCTTTATTGCACCATAAACTCTTTAAAGAGCGAGGATGTCTCGATCATCTCTGTTCCCCAAACCTCACGGTCTATCACTCCTCTTCCCTTACACGCAGGCCTGTACCAGGTGCTTGGCACATAGTTTTGAATAAGACAGACCCTGAAGGCATTTGCTTCCAGAATAGGTCACTGACAAGGAAATGAAGCATGATAATGCTGAGGCAGGGAACTGCATTCAAGAAGCAGCAACTAATTCTGTCTTGCTTTGCATGAAATATGTACCTGGTAAATGCTTTTCAAATTATAAGTTATCTATTTTTTTTTTCTTGGTTGTTTTTTAGTTTGTTTGTTTTTTCCTATAACAGGACACAAACCAACTTCAAGAAGCATTATCTCCAGCTACTTCTTTTTCCTAAGTGTGATAAACCAACTTTGAAAAACTTTCCCCTTTCTTGGATATCTAAATCTGGTTGTTCTTGACTAGACACACTCACATTGGCATTGTGCTATTTCTTTCACTCGGATGATAGCTAAGAACAGTAGACAGGGTACAGGATTTGGGGTACATTGATGGGGTCAGCCTGGCTCTGCCACTTATTAGCTGTGCATCATTGTGAATGTTATGAACCTTTCTGGGCTCAGTTTTCTCCTAAGTAAAACAAATAATTGTGTCTGCTTTAAGATATGTTGAAAAAATTACGAGAGAAAGCTGATTCACCTAAAAGGGTCATTACCTGCAAGTCAAGTAAAATGGAAACCCGTGTCTGCTCCTAGATTCCCTGGCACAGCCTCACTCTGCCTCTCATCATTGATGTCTCCACCAAGCCAAGGAGGAATGAGGGACAGATGAGCACACTTTGAGACACCTGGCATCCAGATACATCTGCTCACTGGCAGAGCAGTCACTAAACGGCTCCTGGGTCGTCTCACAAATCCAGTGATTAGGAGGTTGGGAGAATGATGCCTAACCAAAGCTGCTGCCATTTTCAGGAATACCGCTGACCTCATCCATCAGTATCAACTCAAGGCTTTGAGCTACCGATGGAGCAAACACGAGAGTATAACACTATGTCCTATGCACGAGACAGGGCTCTCCATACACTTGCTTCCCTTGCAATTTGTCAAGGGTGGTGGAGGACAACCAGAACGCAAATCCACCTTATCGTCCACCTAGGAAAAGAGGGATTGCCTCCTGTGAGGGGGGTTGGGACTATTTAATGCAGTAGGATTAATCTACATTGATTAAAGCTGCCCAACTGCTCACATCTTCAAAGCTCAGATGGTCAGCCATGGGTCTGAGAGAAGGTGGTAAGAGTAAGCTCAATGATCAGGCTAGAGCTTAAAGCCGTGGGCACGCCCTCTCCCAGGTAAGCCGGTGGGTAGCGCACCCTCCAGAGCTCCGACCTCAGCCAGCTGCTGGGTTGTCAGTTACCAGAGGAAGCAGTGAACAGAGGGACTAGGAACAGAAACTAAACTAGGGAGCCAGCTTTACATCTTAATTCTGTCATTAGTGAAAACAAGACAAAACAAACAGGGCCTTGAGAAGTTACTGAGTGTCAGTTTGCTCATCTGCAAATGGTAAGATTTCACTCAAAGTGCCTTTACGAATCAAAATAAGACTTGGTATGAAGCATTTTGTAAAGGTGAGACTGTTGCTGTTATTGCCACGATGGCTCCTGCCAGGACAAGTGCATATGCAGCCCTTAGTGGCATGAATGAGGACAGGAGCATCCTATTTCCAATTGCTCATCACGGGCATTGCACAGCTTTAAGGACAACTGGTGAAATCATCGGGCCGTAAGCGGGTTCTGCACATTCAAGCGGCAGGTTGCCGCCCTGCTGTGTTACCCATTTCCACACTATGGGGGAAGCAGTCTGAGGAGACCACCTGCTGTACAACAGAGAAGCGCTGCTTTTTATAGACAAATTCACACTAGAAGCTTTTGGGAAGTTTATGAGCTAAGGAAGATCAAGCTTTGGGGCACCTTCCAATCGGGATAGGGCAACTGTCAATGGTGTGTAGGCCATTAGGGTCATGATATTGATTACCTGGGCATGACTGTCCCTGTCACCAGGGTGCATGGGAAGGATGCAGGAGAAGTAGTGAGCATCTGCCCTTAGTGCAGCATATGATCACTGGTCCAGGGATGTGATACTGGTGAGCAACTGTAAATGCTTGCATTTCTTTGGGGGTAAACATCCTTCTTTCATTTAATCAGCAAACTTTTTTTTTTCATGGTTTATTATATGCCAGGCACTATGCTAATTGCTAGGGATAGCGGATCCCCTGGGCAGATCTCTGCCTCAAGGGACGCACAGGCCCATGCCAGCTGCTTTTCATTTTCTGGTTCCTTTTTGTGAATATGAAAAGAGAATCTGCCATTTAAATATCTGCTCCTGGTGAGGAGTATTGACTGCTTGCTAGATGGTAATGGGGTATCTATATAGTGAGAAAAAGCCGGGACAGTCAGATCCATGTTACAATGAAGAAACTGAGGCAGGTTAAACCTTTGTGAAAGATTATGTGGTTACTGGTAGAATGAGAGGAGTAATAATGGTCTCAAAGTGGTGCCCTGAAATCAGAGTTGTTGGATTTAAGTCCAGGCTCTGAAGGATGCTGGGAAAATCCCTTACCCTCTCTGAGACACTGTTTCCTTCTTGTAAATATTTCATCTCTACCCCTATATAATGTTGTTCTGAATATTAAAAATACATTTGCATCACTTTAAGCAGCATTGATTTTTTAAAAATATTTAATGGAATATACTCAACTTTTTTTATTTTGTTCCATAAGAATGTTTGCCCACAGTTTAGCTGAACTGGTGAAAATGTCTAAGGTTAGTATTATTATAGAACCCCCAAATTCAAAATTAAATTACCATATGATTCGGCAATTTTATTTCTGGGTGTATGCCTGTGTAAGTTTGCTGGGGCTGCCAAAACAAAACACCACAGTCTGGGTGTCTTAAACGACAGAAATGTATTTTCTTGTAGTTCAGGGCATTAGTGGGTTTGGTTTCTGCTGAGGCCTCACGCCTGGCCTGCAGACGGCCACCCTCTTGCTGGCTCTTCACACGGTTGTCCCCCTGTGGTGCACGCCCCACGGTGTCTGTCAGGGTGCCTGCATTTCCTCTTTCTATAAGGAAACCAGTCGGATTGGATCAGGGCCCACTCTAGTGCCTCACTTCAACTTAATCACCTTTTTACAGGCTTCGTCTTCAAATACAGTCACATTCTGAGATACAGGGGGTGAGGACTTCAACATATGAGTTTTGGGGGAGACACGATACAGCACCTGAGTGACCTAGACAGTCAAATTCATAGAAACAGAAGTATGAGGGCAGTTGCCAGGGGCAGACATCAGTCTGCCGGCGCCCTGACCTTGGATCTCCCAGTCTCCAGAACTGTGTGCAATAAACTTCTATTGTTCAGAGGCCTCCCAGCCTGTGGCTCTTTGTCACAGCAGCCTGCACTGACTCCAACATGTAGCATGCCTTGAAAACTTAAGAACTGACATCTGGACTCTGATCACAAAGTACGAACTAATTCTGGGCTAAGTGTTCAAAAATAAACATTATGAAAATTCTTCTAAACCCATTTTAGGGCCTAAGCAGCATTGATTTTTAACAGTGTCATCAAGTAATAATAATTAGTGCTTGTAGAAAGAGGGTGGACATGAGACTTACTCTGATTTCATAAGCTGAGGTGTATGGGTGTGGAGGGGGAAGATGTGAGCCTTATAATCAATGTAAGAGGTAAATGAAAGTGCGTAGAACTAGAAAATCTCAACCAAATATGTTATCACTCTTTCTCACCTAGAATCTTAAACAATCAGTCACGCATAAGAGGATCAGGCATAAATTACTGGTTATATTTCAAGTCTAATAAGCAATACTTTTGCCAAAATTATTTTGTATGAAGATACAAAAATAATTCTATTCATGTAGAGCTCAGAAAATAATCAATAGTTACCATTTCTCTACCTCTTCTTTTCTTGGTTGCCCTGGGGTTTCTGAGCCAGACAGGCCCAGAAAGGGTATCACAGAGATCGCCTTAGAGCTTTCTTACTCTGGCTGCTTTTCAAGGAGTCATGCCAGGAAGGGAACTGTTCATACGGACGGCTTTAGAAGATGAACTTCCTTCCCATATACACATTGGAATGCCTCCCTGACTCTGAGGGAGCTGACCTCTGGAAGGATTTTCAGTGGATTTCCCCAAGCTAGTTATTTGCCTAAGGATTTACTAGCCCGTTAATTCAACCTCTGACTTAGCTCGTCTCTCAGGTTACCAACCTGCTTCTGTGTTCAAGTGGGGACATGGGATTCTTTATGGCTAAAAATTTACAGATATTGTTTGGCTTACTTCTGATCCAATGTATGTGTGTATGTGTGTGTGTGTGTGAGACACAGATGGAGACAGAAAGAGAGACAAACAGATCAGAAACTAAATTCACTAGAATTAAACTTTAACCAGGAATCCTAGACAATAGCGATCTTCTCTGAATTTCACAAAGGAAGAGAATGTACATGCCAATCGCTTGAGCATTTCTAGCACTGAGCATCAAGAACTCAGTTATGGACACCAGGAGGGAAAGACACATTTTTTTCAGTGTTGCTAACACTGGGAACAGAGTGTGACACGAAGTTACCAGTTAATAAACACTAATGTAAATGTTTGCTGAACTGCGTGAGCTAAATAAAATAAAGACTTTAGGGAAAGAAAATTCATCAGTTAGTCTGCCAAATCTTCTATGAAGTAGACCAAACCTTTTAGAATAATTTTTAATAACACACTGAATTAAGGTATGTTGTTCTCTTTCTCTCTTGGAGTAGAATTGGGATAATTTGTTTTGATTAGAATACTTTTCTGTACAGCTTGGCTGGAGACTCTTTAAAGAGCTTTAGCCAAATGTTTAGGAATTCTTTAATGTGTGAAATGAAGTAAGTTTTATAGGCAAACAGCAGTCTCATCCCCAACCAGCTATTTCATACTATATGAATGTAACTCTGAAAATTAGATACATCAAATTTCAATTTGGCTTCATGCAAGCTTTGTTTTATAGACTAATAAAGGCAGATTTTCTTTGATTATCAGGATTATTGCAAAATGGAGTCGGCACAGAAACAAAGCCTGTGTCTTCGGGCAATTGGAGGGAGCCTGGTGTAATGTTATTTTTTTAAGGCTTGGAAATAAATATGACTCAACATTTGAATCTTAAGGTCACCACTGATGCATGGTGTGGATTTTGTGCAAGTTATTCAAGCCAGAGAAGACTTAGTCTTCTCAAGGGTAGGAGAGAGAAATAACACCTCCATCATCAGATTATTTGAAAATTAAATGTAACAGCATTTGTAAATGGCATAGTTCAGTGTTAGGAATAGACTAGGTGTTCAATAAATGGAAAAGAAAAATGACATCTCTTAAACTTTATATGCCTCATTTATAAAATGGGGAGGATATTAACACATTACTTACAGCACAAGGTTGTTGTCAGGATCAAATGAAGAATCAGACACAAAAACATTTCATAAACTGACTAGTCCAGTACAAAACTAAAGTGAGGATAAAAACAATTCATATCAATATAGTCTTTTTTGAAATCATCTTCTGCCTAGAAGACTATTTCCTCAGTATCTGAAATTTGTCTCAAAAGCTATAGAATTGGGTATCTGTCTTAGCTACGGACATAAAGCCGCATAGGGCAGTATGCACGAGAGAGTAAATGTGAAGTCTGAGGGGGAAATGGAAGCCTCTGCTATCATCAGGGCCCAGCTGCCAATGGAGATTCTCTCTAAAGATTTTGCTGGCAGGTTGGGTGAAAGGCTCAGAGCTGGATGCACAGGCTGTACCTAAATTGGTGTGATTTACGGCCAATGTTGCATCAATAAGGAGCAAGGAGCTGTGCCTTCTAATTTAAGGCATAGTACTAAGACTGCATCCAACCAGAGAAGAAGGCCTTCCTTAGCAAATACTAATATTAAATCTTCACTGGGTTTGTCCTGTTCCTTTCTTTGTATTAAAATCAAGAACTAGAAGCTAAAATAATAATGTTCAAGCTTCCTGTATTCTTCTGAAATAATAATCAGTTAGATCTTGCCCAATGAAAAGGGTGATATTCTTGCCTAATTATAGACCAGGGCAGAGAAAGGAGATAAAGAGGTCTGGCTCTAGAAGTTGGCAGGTTGGCAGCCCCTTTGGTGTGACTTAAGGGATACAAATACCTGTCTTGCTTCTATGAGATTCCTATCAGATTTATTCTTTAGTAGCATCTTGAGAAGTACACATACATGTTATTGTGGTGGAGAACTCATTACCATCCCTAGATAAATAGAAACACAATGGAAAGAAAACAAAGAGAAGATTAGAGAGTCAGAGAGGCTAGAAAATTTGCCCAAGATCACACAGCAGAGCTAGGACTCAAATTCAAATCCTCTGGTTGCAACCTTGTGCAGTGCGTTTCCCCTACATGGATTCTACACTTTCCTCTCCAAGTGACTATTGCTGTTCCCCCTTTTGCTTCTGACACGTACAGGTCCATGGCTGTCCCAGACTGGCCCGTCACCCTAAGCAACCATTTAATAACCAATTTCTGATACAACTAACTATAGATTCATATCTATAGTAAATTCTATAAGGTAGGTTGACAATATAAAAAAGAAAAGGCTTGTTCAGTCTCTCCAATAAGCCTCTCAGTATATCATCCATATGATTCTGGGTTTAAGGCTCGAAGTTCACTGGAAACCAGGGAGCAGGCAGGTTCCTGTTGGTGCAGGTTCTCCAGGCTTGGGGCTCACTGGCAGGTTCACACTGCAGCCCTCTGTCCAGTGAGCACAGACTAAGAAGCACTTATCAGGGCGGTGGGGGGGCAGGAGATGCCGAGGAGAGAGATCAGTCAGCCCTGACTGGGCAGCAACTTGGTGCAGGGGTCCCAGCGTTGGCTGCAGACGCAGGGCCATGCCGCAGAGCACACGGAGGCTGAGGAAGGGCGCCCTTCGTGTGTCTACGCTCGTGCGATAGAGTGTGGGCTGACTTTGTTCTTAAAGGTCATCTTTGCTGCTTTTTGTTGTTAAATGTCCTTTTTGCACTTAAGAGGCATACCAAACAAATGTAATGTATAGTCCTTGCTTGGATCCTGATTAGGAAAAAGAAAATTTTAAGTTGTTATAGACTGCATATTGGATCATAACAAAAATTATTTTTAATTCTGTTGGGTGTGATAAAAGCATTGTGGTAATATAAGAAAATATTCTGTCTCTTTTCTTTATAGTTTCTGATTATAGGAATGAAAAGAGATAATATTGGGATTTGTTTAAAATATATTAACAAAGAATATTTTAAATGACATGTGGTGTAAATCGGCAGACTCTTGATTACTATTGGTTATGGGTGATAAGTACATAAGCATTCTTTGTGCAAGCCTCCCTATTTTTGTATATATTTAAAATGTTCATAATGAGCATTTTTAATTATAAAAAAATTATAGATCTCAATTGATAAGATCTGAAAGCCAACAATACTATGTCAGAGCTCCTGCTAGTACGGTGGACTAGGAGAGATAGGACCTGGCTCTGCCACCTGGGCGGTCCCAGGTGTGTCACTCTGAGGCTTGATTTTTCTCGTGGTAAAACAGGTATAGTACACCTAGACCTAGTATCATTTTGGGATTCAACTGAGGTGATAGCCATGAAAGTGCTATGCCGTTTGAATGCATCTGTTTAATCAGCACTCATTTGCTGAGCATCAACCATAGTAAGGGTCTGTGCTAGACACAGCGAGAAAATGATTAAAATGCGGTTCTTGCACACAAGGGCTTCCTGTTACTGCTCTTTCATGTATACATTGGTTTCCACAGTGATCGCAATTCCAGAACTGGCTCCAGCCTTTAGTTTGAATGCTGTCGACAATTTTTAATAAAGGCAAGAACGTCGCTACTTAACTCCCCAGCTCATCTGCTTCTTAATCTCCCCTCTCTTTTGGTTCCGGCAGATTCTAGCTCTTGACATTTTCTCAGTCCCATTCTTTCCCAGCTGTAAAACGCCATCCACGCTGTTCCCTCTGCCCGGAATACCTTCCCGTTGGTCTTGATCTGGCTTCTCACCCTTCTCACCTTGTCTTCACCATTGCTTCCTTAGACAGCTCCCTGAGCTCTGGCAGGTCCTTCCACCAAATGCAAGGGGTATTTCTCCTTTGCCGCACTCCACGCACATACAACTATTTCATTATCTTTAAAGTGCTTATGATGTAGTAGATGCTTGAGAAGTGTCTGATAACTGATGGAGTGGAGCTGCTGACGTCATTATTCCTCGCTCTTCCAGGTAAAAAGTGAGCTAGCCGTTTTGAAAACGTTGAGATTTTGATTAAGATGTTCTATTCCTCCACGGCTCGACTAAAATAATTTTCATTTTCCAATTGAGGAAAAAGAAAGAATCACCAGAGATATGGATTGAGAGAATAATTTACCCTTTACTCCTTTCTTACAGTTTTCTGTTTCTGAATCCTAAAGTCACCTGGCTATAGTCTTCTCCAATCCTCATATTATCTTTTACTCCTGGAGATGCTATATGTGTTTCTCTTTATCATCTTAATATTTCAAGTATTTTATGGCATGCAACCAGAAATTACCCACAGCTCCCAAACACGCAACAGGAGCAGAACAGAATTTCTTTAGAATTTATGGTAACAATTTCATGTTCAGTTTAGCTATTTCTGTGGCTCAGGGAAAAAAAAAATCTTTCACTTATTTTGGTAATTTATTTTTCTATAAAATTGTTCCCCTGATTTTTGGCAAAAAGATCTATGAGAGAGTGAAGAACTCCCTGGGCGTATGTGAAATTGGAATTGTCCTGTACGTAAGGACAAATGTAACCCTATACTGTCTTCTGCAGAGTATCATTTGCTAAGAAATTTGAACTCTAAAACAAAGATAATATGGAACCACTAAGTGGCTTTTAAGGATATATTATATTTGTCACTTAGCCAGAAGCATTTTGATGAAGAGACTAGACAAAGGCAGTAGAAAGAGCAAAAACCTGAAGGTCATTTAGGGGTCTTTTTCAATGGTCCCAGTGAGAGACGGTGAGGACACTGCAAATGGAGAAGAGGGGACAGACATTTGGAAAGTGTAAACAGGGGCTTGGTAACTAATTCAATGCAGTATATGACAAAGAGAGTGGAAGTGTCCAGGTTTCCCTCAGGTTTCTGGCTTGGGCAACTGCTGACTGAGAACAGAAAAGGAGGTATCATTGAGGGGAGCAAAGAAAATGACAGAGTCTATGTCAGGACGCATTGAATCTGAGGGCTCATCATTATAGCCCGATGTTCTTGAGTCAGACCTCGCTAATTCCAGTCAAGGAGGGCATGAGGGTATCTTTAACAGCTGAGGCCATTTACAAACCAGATACTATCCTGGGCCCATGACGCTGTGATAGATGAAGGCCATGCTACAATTGCAGTTAGCTGGGGTGAAACGCATACTAATCTGATCATTCTACCCTCTAGGCCCATAGAAAAACTGGGAGGAACCATTAAAATGGACTTTAATGCACAAATAAATAAAAATACGCTACAGGAAAATTGATCCCTGTAGAACTGAAGCAGGTAAATTTATCTTTCCTCTTCATTAATAATTTAGGAAGAAATTCCAAGCATGCTGCCTCTGGAGGTATAGGAGCAGCTCTTCCAATTAGCCTCTGATTGGAACTGGGAGGTTGAGGACCAGAAAGCCGACTCAGGGTCTAATGTCAATTATGTGCAGCTTGCACAATGAGAAACTCAAATTTGGAAGATGTGGGATGACTGAAGCCCAATTCTGGGGTTGTTTCAGCACACTCAGATGCTACGTTCTTTCTGTTATTATTTGCTGGTAAATTTATTCTCCATCTCCTTAAGCTGGCGCCTGAAAAATATCTGTGGGCCTTGCTTCAGGATGGTATTGGTACTTCCAATTCAAGAGCCAGAAATCACTGCACTCCAACAATTTTCCTCTTTAAACTCAAGCAGAGCTGGTTTCTACAGATCAAACCAAGAAACTATCATTTTGGATACAATCTAGTTATTTTTTTATCTGTTTTAGAATGAACTAACAGATTCACAAAATGTCACCAAGCCCGCTCTGTAGGACAGAGCGCTCCGACCGACAGCAGGTCTCTGTTTGGCCCTTTCTGGATTCATTAGAACGCCTTTCATAAAGAAAGGCAGTTTTGAGCAGGAGTTCAGTAACTACTGCCCATACTGATTAGTTTCTTTCCTATTTTGAGATGCTATCTAACTCATTTTTTTCCAGTCTTATGTCCTAAAGCTATATAGAACAAATCCTCTTTTCTATATAACCTTTCAGGTGTCAAAAGAAAGGAAAAAAAGGAAGAGAAGGGAAGGAATGGGAAAGGTGAGGAGTGAGACAAAGTGGAGAGAGAGGAAGAAAGAAGGAAAGGTCCCATTTTCCCTTATCTTCCTGTCTTTAGATAAAATGCCCCCACCTCTCACATCCTCCAGCTGTCCCTCTTAGGACAGTTTTTGGCCCCTTCTGCTGGTCTCTGCTCTCATTTCTCACACCACTCATCAATGCATTTTATTTCTCTATTATTTGCTTCTATCCTACCCTAGCTCCTAATGGCCCAGCCTCCTCTCACTCATTTCTGGCTCCTTCATCCTAGAACTGGGAGTGTCTGGCTGGCTCATGAAAGCACATGAGAAAAGTCTGTCACACACATATGCATGCGTAAATGGATAGACCCAAGTCCTGACTTCTTCAGGGCCTGTCCACTTTCTCAATGTCCTTCTTGCAGGGCGGTCTTCCTAGTACTGAACATGATACTCCAGGCGTGACCTAATACATACAAATGTCCAAAAGCTCGCTCTTCTCTAAGGGTTCTTCTTTAACAGCTTCCTGTTCTTATTTCATGGACATCTCATCACTTTAAGTATGCTAATTACAGGTATTTTCAAGTTTTTCTCTCTTCCTAGCATTACCTTTGGATTGTCTATTGTTTTTGATTCTGTGCTTGTTTTAAGGATGCCTGAAATGCCTGGTGATTCTTGTTTGTAAATCCAAATTAAGAATGAGGCACAAAGATGCTGATTGGAAGCTCTATGCGCATGGCAGGGACTGTGGACTAGTGGTTGTCACTATGTCGTGATAAGCTGGGGATGTATTCATTTTGGAGATACCCAAATAATAGGACTTGAAAGTCTCTATGCCTAGGAGCTGAGGTGGGGAGAAACCCCTCATCATTTACTACATATTTTCCCTAATACCCCTGTTCTCTGTGTGATGTCTTACCCTGACCCTGACCTGTGCCTGATGCCTCCAATCCAGAGATTCTCTGGTTCAGTCTCCCCAAAGATAACATCCGTTTGCTTTGGTCGGCATGGTTGGCAGGTACAAGAGGGAATGTGAGTCTCCAATAGTTCCCTATGAGACTTCTAAGTAATATTTGTGTTTCAGTCCTTCGCCACATCCTCGCCTTCATGGACACAAGGCCTTAATACCCGAATACTCCCAGGATTCTGTACTTCTCATTGATTCATACCCTCAGCTCAGTCTCCCAGCTGTGTAGGGAGAAACCCAGTACTGCCCTACTATGTGTTTCTTCTCTGTCCCATCTCCTGTACTACTCACACTACTACCACAATCACACAGAGCACTATTTCCACAATGCATCTGCTCGCCAAATGTAGGAAGGTTTCACATCAACACACAAGTCTTGATATAAGCAGGGCATCTGAGAATTGAACTCAAATCTGACACTATATACCTGGAGATAGCATTAGATTCCACATATTAAGGGCTCAGTTCCACAAGACTGCCCCCCCTCACCCTGTAGATTGGAGGTTCCAACAACCCTCTCCCCAGGTTTGATTAATTTGCTAGAGTGGCTCATAAAACTCAGGGAAACACTTTACTTACTTTTGCCAGTTATTATAAAAGAAAACAATACAGGATACAGTTGCATATCCAGATGGAAGAGACGAGCAGGGCAAAGTAGGCGGGAAGGGGCGCGCGGCTTCCATGCCCTCTCTGGAGGAGCCACGCTCTCAGCTCCTCCATATGTGTGCCAGCCCAGAAGCTCCCCGAACCCCGAACTTTTGGTGTCTGTGTGTAGGCTGTGTTGCACGGGCATGCCGGATCATCAACTCCATTCTCAGCCCCGCTCCCTTCCCCAGGGAATGGGGGACAGGGCTGAAAATTACAAGCTTCTGATCACGGCTTGGTTTTTCTGGGGACCAGCACTCATCAGGGAGCCCACCCAGTCTCATCAGAACAGAAGGTACTGCTCTCACCCTGGAGATTCCAAGAGTTACACAAGCTCTGGGTCAGGAACAGAAGTCAAAGACCATTATTGGGACAAGAGATGCCCCAAAGTGTTCTTATCACATGGGGAATTACAAGGGTTTTAGGAGTTCTATGCCAGAAACTGGGGGGCAGAGACCAGTATGTATTTTTTGTATTATCTCACACCCCTGCAGGTACTTGGGTTTATGCTTTTTCAACACTGCTAAGTCATTTTCCACTCACCCAGCTTCTTTACATCTTCCACGATTTATCCATATTTCCTACATGTGTTCTCGAGACTCATTTCTTTTTTGATCTCATAGATTTATGTGCATTATGTGCTGCTAAATTGGCTCACCATTGGTGACCCTATGGACGAGTGATGTCTTCAGATTTGGTCTTCCTCTTTTCCTATCGCTTTCTATTTTTTCCAACATTGTTGTCTTTTCCAAAACACCCTCCTTTCTCATGATGTACCTGAAGTAGGACAGTTTTGTTTTGTCATTTTTACCTCCATTGATGTTTCAGAGTAATGTGCCCCGGGACCCACTCGTTCATCTTTCTGGTGGTCCAGGATATGCACAGAGCTCTCTTCCAATAGTACATTGCAAACGAATCATCCCCCCCTCAGTCTTATTCACTATCCAATTTTCACATCCGTACACAGTAATTGGGAATATAAGGTTGTGCATGAGCTTAGCCCTGGTCTCCAATGACACATCTTAGCTTTTGGTGATTTTTTCCGGATTCTCCCATTGCTGCTGCCCTTTTGAGTCTCAGCCTTCTCTTGATTTCTTGGCTGCAGTCTCCATTTGAATCGATGACCAAACCAAGGTAATCAAAGTCTTTAACAATTTCAGTGTCTCCATTATCTACGTTAAAGTTGTGTCTTTCTTCTGTAGTCAATATTTTTGTCCTCTTGTTGTTCAAATGGTTTCCTATAGGCAAAGGTGTCACACAGGTACCTTTTATCTTGTAGATTTGTACCTGTTTAAATTCCTTAAATGCTACTTTGGTGGAGATTTGGAAGGGAACAGAAATATATGCAGGTATTGAAACTGCCATGTTCAACAGGAAGCAAAACATTTCTATTTCATGATATTAAATGTAATCTTGGTGCTTTCCTGTCATCGGTCTCTCTTGCCAACATCACATGAGCCCCAGCTCTGTCATCGTTACCTGTTCTCTATCTCCAAACCTTGCCACATCTACAAAAAAGTACAGCAGACCCAAGAGGAGATAAGCTAGGATGTATTTATTCTCATATCTTTCATTCAATTGTTACCAAAGCTTTTCATCTTTCCAGGTTGGCCTAGAAATATTACGGGAATCCATTTAAAAAAATGTGCTGGGGATAGAAATAAAGGCTTAAACAATCTAATCCCTATCTTCAGGGAACCCACTACTTATTGCGGGATATAGGCAAGACAGACAATACAAGTAAGCTTATTACAGACATAAACAAGGAGCTGTACCAGCACAGAGGAGAGATAGCTAACCCGGCCTGATAGGTGTTGGAGATGATGGTGTCGGAAAGGAGGTAACACCCAGACTTAATCTTAGAGGATGAGGCAGCTGTGGACAGGCAAACAAGACCAGGTACAGGAGTGGGGAAAGGCAGATCAAAGCAAAGCGAGCAGCTGTGTAAACCCAAAGGCTCATACTTCTTTTGCCTCTGAATAGAAGAAATTTCAATCAATAGAAAATTCAGGACAAAGGGAATTGAGTCACCTTTTGATGGGGTAACTTGAGGTTGGCGTCCTAGGAGAAAATGGAAAGCAGCTCACTGATAATGAGCTGTTTAGCTTTTGAATTACTGAGTAAAATTGAGGTATCAGCAACCCTTGGCTGAGCGAGAAACTTGCTAATAGAACACCTGTTTTAGTGGGAAGGAATAAAAGAGCGTGGAAAGCACTGTGATTATGTGGATTATTATTACTAGCACAGTGCTGACCACCACCATCCTCAGCACTGAGTTGTCCTTTACAACTTATAAAAATAAGCATCTTTTCTGTGGATTGTAGCAATGACAACTCCTGGTTTTTATATTATACTATTGTTATGCAAGATGTCAACATTGGGGGAGATGTGCTTTGGCTGGTGTTGCTCAGTAGATTGAGTGTTGTCCTTTGTGTTGAGCAAACTGAAAGGCCACAAGTTCGATTCCTGGTCAGGGCACGTGCCTGGGTTGCAGGCTAGATCCTCCAACTGGGGGTGTGCAAGAGGCAACTGATGTTTCTCTCACACATGGATGTTTCTATCCTTCTCTTTTTCCCTCCCTTCCCCTTTCTCTAAAAACAAATAAATAAAAGCTTAAAAAAAACATTGGGGGAGATGTGATGAAATGTGAACATGGCTTCTTTGCAACATGTCTTTGCAACTTCATTACACCTTTTAAAAGCTATAGAAGGAAGAGGAGGAGGAACAAGGACGATGAAGAAGAGGAGGCAGAGGAGAAGGAGAAGAAGAACCAGTGCAAAAAGTTTTGACTACAATGCTCGCAGTTGACTAAACAATGACTCCCCCAATTATCCATGTACTAATTAACCCACAGAACTTGCGAATGGTATCTTCTACGGCAAAATGAACTTGGAAGGTGTCATTGTGTTAAAGGCCGTGAGATGGGGAGATTGTCCTGGCCTATCTGGTGAGCCTCAGATGTAAAATAATCACAACGGTCCCCATACCAGGTAGGCAAGAAGGTCAAAGGAGGAAGTAGGAAAGAAGACAGTGAAAGCAAGAGTTTAGAGGGATGTGAGGAAGGAATCACAAGTCAAAGAGTGCAAGTGGCCTTTAGAAGCTGGAAAAGGCAAGGAAATGAACTTCCTACAGAGCTCCAAAGGGAACCAGCACTTCTAACATTTTCACTGACCCCTAATGACACATTTCAGATTTCTGGCCTCTGGAACTAAAAAAATAATAAATCTGTGTTGTTTTAAGCCACTTAGTTTGTGTTAATTTTTTATAGCAGTAATAGGAAACTAATACAATGCTCAGAGTATGAACAGATTTCCCTTGCTTTAAGAATTCTTTATCTTCTTGGCTATCAGTAAAGTCCATACATGAATTCTAGCTTGCTATGAAATAATCCTTAAGGAAGCGTTTAAATTTCCAGCTTCAGATATCACAGCAGACCTTGTGATGTGTCTCTCCGATCTCCCTTCAAGACTGAAGCACTTCCTCCCCCAGCTGCCCCGACACGAAGAAAGTGGCATCACCCTAAGTCATTCCTCTTTTCTGGGGGCAGCCTACATGTAGTGACAGGTGTATAAAGGGGTGTAAAGGCACATCCCCTTTATCCCAACCGAGGACGATGTTACAGGGCCATTCCTTTAAAAATCTTTGTTAAAATTGCACCAGCATCCACCTTTTTCCTTTTGCCCAATCCTATCCCTTTCCTCTGCATTTTGATTCTGAAAATCCCCAATAAATTTCCCATCTGCCAATCTCTGTCTGAGTCTGCTCTCTCAGGAGCCCAACTGAGATGGGTTTATCTATATTCAGTCAAAAGCACTGCTTATTGGTTTAATTTCTTTTTATATCTGCTGGTAATTATCCACCAACTCTCCTAAAATACATCACACTGAAAAATCACTTACGAGAAAGTAAAATCCTCTCAAAGGAGAATATGGCCGTCCACAAACTCTCTCTCAGCTGAGGTCTCAGGTACAGTGTGAGTTAGGGAGGAAAGGAAGCACCAGGAAAGGGATGCAGACTAGAATGTCAAGCACTGACATTTATTAGGTTACATAAGGAGGTGGGGTGTGTTGTTAGTCACTGTTCACTTAATTCTTACTATGGCCCTCTGAGAGCATGTCATCATCTCAGTTTTATAGGTAAGGAATCTGGGGCTCAAACTGGTTAGCTGATATAGCTAGGGAGTAGTTGAACCAAGAACTGAATCCAGGATTGTTTGAATACACTGTCCATGTCTTTCCACGTTGTGAGGAGTAAGGGCTCTTCAGGGAGAATTAAGGGAACTAGTTGGAATAAGGAGTGTCTCTCTTAACTGCTGGAGATATCTGAAGGAAGTCTGGGCAGGGTGAGGGTGCGGCCGCCGCATCCACAGGAAGAACCGTCCCTCCAATTCCCTGGCAGTCGTGTAGGGTTCCATCTTCTCTGCAGGCGTGTTCCCGCTCTCCCGCGCTCCCTCTCTTCTGGGTTCTGTGAGCTTTCTGACCTCGGTGCTTTTGCTCATGTGCAGTCCCTCTACCGGGAATGTCTTTCCTCCAGGTCTGTCTTTCCTTCCTGGTTCAACTCAAATGCCATCTCTTGTGAGCCTTCTTTGATCACCCCAAACAGAAGTCTCTGTCCTGCCTCCAAATGTCTATCTGCAGCATGCAGTGTCTGTTTGACTTCTGCAAGAGTTAGCACATCAGTCCACGGTGCTGTAGTTGCTCTTGTATGAATCGTATTTTCCACACTGAACTAAAACCTGAAGAAGAGCTGGCTTAGACATACTCGAAACCCTTAGACTCGGCATAAAATTATTAGCGGCAATACGTATGTAATGCTTAAAGTACTCTAGAAACACTCAGTTCTTCACACTTCTATTTCTTTTAACAGGTCAAGGGTCTGTTTGCTACATGCATCTTTTATCCTTATCGGCATGGCAAACTCCTATTTTGTTTTTAAATTCAAGGTCTGTCCCCTTTAATAGTACGTCTTCTCCGAACTTGTTCCCTTAACGGAATGAATCATGCCCCTCTTCTCTGACTTTATATCACACACATATATACATTGTGGCACTTATGATATTGTTATACTTGTTCACATGCTTTTTAAAAAACCCGCTTCCCCTGCTAGTGTAAAAACTCCATGGAGGAAGGCATTATGTCTCGCTTAACTCTCCACTCAGCTCTTACTACGGTCCCTAAACTATAGTAAGTGCTCAATACATACCAACTGAATTAAATAAGAACACTAAGTGTGAGGCAAAACAAACCTCAGAGGAAACCCCAGATGCACATTCTTGCTGCCAAGGGGCAAATTCCTTAATATCTATGAGTGGCACTGATGCCAGCTACAGTGACGACGCTATGGGGAGGGTAAATAAGATGACACATGTAGAAAGAGCTACACAAAGTGAAGCCCAGGAAAGGCCAATTCCTCTTCATTTAAATTGAGTATTGGTTTCTGACCAAGTTGTCCTCAGGGTTCAGCAGGGCTTTCTAAGCCACTTTAGGACAACACGGTGTTTGGACTAACACTTCTGTAGAGTGTCTCTGTTGTCATGATTGATTATGACAGTGATGGAGAAGGAAAAAAAGGAGGAGAAAAAGCTGAAGGAAAAAAATGAGGAGGGAGGGAGGAGGAGGAGGAGAGGAGGAAGAATGCTTCCAATGTATTCAATTTATTCTAAGTGCTAAACGAGAAGTCTAATTTATAATTCTGTTTGTTTCTAAATAAAGAGATCTAGTAGGGAGACGTGTAAATCCTGTTTCCAAAACACACTTAAAGGATTAGATCATGTTAGGAATTTGCTTCCCACCTGGCTCAGAGTGACCAAGGTCACATTGGCAATCTAAGGACAAGACTTCTGGCTGGAGGAAGCCCCAGTGACACATCATGGGATAGCTGCACCTTTGCAAAAAATCATGAGGCAAACCACCTGGAATCTACACATATTAGTAAATTCAGCCTACGCTAGCCCAGTGAAATCCGGCCCTTTTAGGAAACTGAATTTTTTCAAGGCAAAGAGCAGTTGCTCCTCAGTTGAGATGCAGAATGATCAGTGTTCACCCACAAATGCCAAAAGCTTTCGTAAGTGGTGTTATGTTCTTTTTTGGAATCTTTGCCGTGCAATTGCACCCCAGCTTGGAGCCACAAACCAGCGACTGCACATGGTGTAGGAGGTTATCTCTCTGTCGACAGCCTGCACTTGCCTTATTTTTCTGCCTGCTGTGGAAAGTGGGGAGAGGGCTAAGACTCAGCCTGCTACGGTTGTGCGTCACTAGCCCGCATCAGTGAGACTTACGCGAACATTCTTTCAATCCTTCTAGAAGCTCTGTGTAAATGATATTCTTATCCCAGTGCACCTATGCATAAACCGTGGCTCAGAGAAGTTATGGAGTGTGCCCAAAGTCACACAGCTAGAAAGTGAGGGTGGCAGAAGTGGAAGCCCAATCTATTAAGAGTAACTTTCCAGAAGTGCATGCTAGTTTAGTTGTGGACACAAAATGACTGGTCGACGTGAGAAAGTATCTGAACAACAAAGAGAAGACAACTTTTCTATCACAGGCTCAATTATTACAAAGTTTTAACATTCATTGTGTTAAATACGCGTTTCATATTCCAACGGAACAACTACAAACTGAACAAACTTGACACGGGACTCATATCAGTGGGTTTTTCATGAACGTCCCTCGCTCTCATCTTCTCCTCCAGAGACAGAGACACAGTCACAGACGAGCCATCCTTCAATGCCGGTGGCAGCGCCCCTCTGCCTCCCAAGTGTGCACGCCTAATTTTTGTGATCGGCCTGAAGCTTTTTTTATGCATCGTACTGCTACTTTTTCTTGGTCCTGAATTAAATATATTTTGTCTATAAATTCAAGCAAGCTACAGCTTGGGCCATCTGAGAATTCTTAGATTTGTGACTATCCCTGTGTAGGCCACATCCACTCATAAAATCCAGTAAAATATTAGTCGCTTCTTTTTATTTCCATCACATGGGGAATGTCTTTGGGGGCCCATTTTCACAAAGAAATGAATGTATTTTATTCGTTAATGGAAGTGACCGGGAACATCTAAGGAATAGGAAAATAAGCCATGCTGAGAGGGAGAGGATGAAAAATATTTTTAAATGGGTAAATAAATTTTTGAGGACATATTTATAGTATTCTGTGGATAAGAGTAGGTGCCCGCCAGGCTGAGAGTTCCTGACACAGTGACTATGTTTTTTTCCTTCTTAGTACGACCTCTCACCTCATGCGACACATTCTTTTACCAGCCAGGTGAATTAGAGCAACAGAGAATGTACCTCAAATACCCGAGTCTGGCGTTCCAGGCTCTGGGGACCCGCCCTCAGCTTCCCTCTCCTTCACTCTCATGACAGCCCTCCTTACAATATTCCCAGTGCACCAAGGGTTTCAGGGCGTGCTTTGTACTTTCCCAGTTACACTTTCTTTCATTATATTTGTCCCTGCCATTAAAATGCTTCTTTGCTCTTTGCGGACATTCTAACCAATCTTCATGACCCAGAAAAACGACCTCTTCCTCATCTGCTTCCTGACTCCTCTCATCTCAATGGAGCTGCTTCGTTCACTGCACGTTCACAGAACACTCTGCTGTGACACCCTTGCTTTGCTTTTTGCTGGTTTTTGTGTGTGTTCTCCTCCCCCCGGAGGATAGAACTCCACAAGGATAGGGCACATGTACTAGCTAATATCTGCAGAAGCTAAAATAAGAGACATCATTGTACTTTAATGTATGGCTGCATTTCCTCAGGATATGGCCAGGAGCAGGTGGACACATTCATGAGGGGGTGAGAACCTGATCCCAGAACTCAGCCTGTGGGGTCGGCTTGAGAGCACAGAGACGGGCGGCCTGGGCGAGACGGCTCAGCCGTGGGTCAGCTTCCACTGCGAGAGGAACAATGGACACAGAACATTTCAGCCCCACAGGGCGCTGGAAGATCCCAGTTCACGTGAGGGTGGCTGGCGGTCCTCAGGCCTAGGTGGCCTGGTATGAAGTAGATGCGTAACAAGTAAGGTGTCTTCTGTGCTCCACAGCTATCCATCCGGCACTTACTGCACACTGTGCTGGGACAGGTGACAGCACTGTCCCTCACCACTGAGGACGAGGGCATTTAAAACACCGCCTCAGCACCTAGTCCAGTACTTAGTACATAATCGGCCCTAGGTACACAGGTAAATGTCTGTTGAACAAATGAAAGAAAGAATGTAAGAAGGAAAGAAGGAAAGAGAAGAGACACGCACATGGATGTTTGCAACTCAGCTTTCGGGAGACATGGTGGAGATCGTGAACGTGGTAAGGCAGAAGGCGGTATGGGCTTCACCACAGTGTGCCCAGCATCTCTGGGGCAGAGAGAGCTGAGCTGTGGGGGAGAGGCTTTGTCCGAGAGCCCGTTCGGGTCTGCAGGGACGCGCTTTGGGAGCAGACGGAGGAGTCCTGTGCCCTGTTTAGACCTCACAGCAATTGCTCTCTACCTTGGGGGCTTCCGTATGTGTGTGCGCTTGTGTGGATTTAAAAGAAACAATAATATAAATTCTCAACAGTGTCTTAAGAGATGTAATTTTGTTTTCCACAGTCAATTTTTGTAAATAAAGGAGAAAATTTGGAACGTGTCAATTAAGATGATACAACAGCTTCCCATATCCCCATACTCTTGCGAAAGATGCCTCCTTAATCCACTGCCTCAATTCAAATTCAAAATATACGTTTTTTTCCTAAACTGCTCTCACAGATTATTTTATTGTCTCAGCAGTGAGCTGTTGGTGTCAGAGTGCCCTGGAGAAGTTGTGCTCATCTCGCGTCCTGGCATTTCCTCAAGGACGCCTAAATCGGGCTGCAGGAATTCCGCAGATGTGACCTGAGCCTTCCGGCAGGGTCTGCCATAAAGACGCCCTGGTCAGCCTCCAGCTCCTCTGGCCACACGTGGCTGAGACTGCACAGACCGGGGGACCTCACGCAGCACTTGCTTGCTGTGCAGAGAACTCGGAATGTGAGCAG
>PVJI01009191.1:0-2500 GCA_004026765.1 Micronycteris hirsuta
TAGTAGAAGAAATTTTTAACTTCTGAATTTAATAGTCATGGTCCTCTCACAGTCTGGCTCCTACCTACCTCTCTGGAATAACTATATGTATTCCAGACCCCAGTCATAGGCATGACATTCCACTTCTTTTACCCATGCTTTACTTCTACCTAGAGAAGCCTTTCAACATTCTTAATTCTTATTTATTAAAACTCAACTTAAGCATTACCTCCTCTTGAAAGCCTTTCCTTATTATGTCATGATAAACATGTCTTATTTTTTTCTGTGAATTCTTCTATCTTAACACTTGCCACACTGAATTTTAATTGTGCATTTACTTACCTTCTTCTCCACTACTAGAACTTCACAGACTGGTTGGATGACTGAATGACTACAGGAGGGTTTAGTCTTTAAAGTTATATAACAAGCCTTGACTGATGCGGCTCAGTTGGTTGGGTGTTGTCCCCCAGAATGAAAGTCACGGGTTCAATTCCCAATCAGGGCACATGCCTTGTTTGTGGGTTTGGGTACAAGAAGCAACCAACCAATCAATGTTTCTCTCTCACATCGATGTGTCTCTCCTTTACTTCCCTCCCTTCTACTCTCTCTAACAATAAACAAATAAAATATTTTTTAAAAGTTACATAACAAATTGAAACAATAATTAGAACCTAGAGCCTGAGTTGGAGAAAGAAAAAACCTAGATCGTAAAAAAGTGGATAACTAGTACAGACAAAATGAAAAACAAAAAATGGAACGTAAGACACAACGAATCTTGTGAACAAGAGTTAGAATCCTTTAGAAACCAAATAACAGGTACTGATAGAACTTGCTGCAAGTTAGTCCTTAAAGGGCGTAGGCTACTGTGGGTATGCTTCTGGGCTGACATTTAACATAGACACGCTTTCTCAGACAAAATTTGCCTGCAGAACAACAAACCAAAAGAAAATCTTCAGCTTGGCCTATACTTTGTTTTTTGTTTGTTTGTTTGTTTTATTTATTTATTTTTAGAGAGGGGGAAGGGAAACATCAATGTGTGGTTGCCTCTCACCTGGCCCCCACTGGGGACCCAGCCTACAACCCAGGTATGTGCCCCAACTGGGAATCAAACCAGTGACCCTTTGGTTTGCAGCCCATCCTCAATCCACTGAGCTACACCAACCAGGGCTACTTGGCCTATACTTTGTACTAGAATATCCCTTTTGAGTAAATCATAGAGTACATAAATGCGCTCACATAACACTATTAACAGATACTGTGTATGACTTTGTTTTATTTTTTTACTTTATGATATAAACCCCTTGGGATTCAGTATAGATTATGAGATCCCCAAACTTTTTAATGTTTTTAGAGTTTAAGTGTGAATAGAGACTGTAAGTAATATAGTCTCTCTTAGCATACCAGTTGTAGCTGTACAAACTGAGGCAATGTGTTATGTATAATTAAGTCTCTTGAAGAAGTTTATCTGAGTAAAGAAGGAAGGAGGGAAGGACAATTATTTGAGTGGTTACTGTGTTGTGTATTCACATGCATTATCACAAATCTCAGAATAAATTAATGGAATGGATTTTCTTTTTTAAAAATATTTAATTAATTTATTTATTTTTAGAGAGAGGGGAAGGGAAGGAGAAAGAGAGGAAGAGAAACATCAATGCTCAGTTGCCTCTTGTGCGCCCCGTACTGGGGGCCCGACTTGGCCTGCGGCCCACTCATGTGCCCTGACTGGGAATCAAACTGGTGACCCTTTGATTCGTAGGCTGGTGTTCACTCCACTGAGCCATGCCAGCCAGGGCTGGAATGGATTTTCTTACCTCTATTTTACTGATAGAGGAGATGTTTCAGTGAATTTAAATAGCTTAACCAAAGTAACATGGTGAACAAGTGAGAGACCCCGATATTCAACCTCAATTTTTCTGGCTTCAAAGTCTGACACTGCAGCCAGGCTTTTTGCTGCTATCTACGTCTTCATTACTATTGTTTTTATCATTATTCATAAGAATAAATATTTGTATTTACATTATCTGATTGACCCTCTGGTGTGGTATAATTGTATAAAAAAAAGAAATGACCACTTGTGAAAAGAATCTGTAAATACTAGTTTTATAAGCTTCACTAATCACTAAATAGTTATTTGTGTAAAACCAAATTAGGGACACATTTTTAATCAGTAGGTCCAGTATTATCACTTATTCTTCCTCTACAAAGAGTAATAATTTTAATACATCTTTAAGTACTTAACAGTTTATGTTGAACTTGAAATATGTGTTCTGAATCTAGAAACTTAAATCTGTATTAGGTATAATATAAAAGAGAATAAAGAAATAGTTATTTATAACAAATAAACCACCGATAATTGGATATGATGCTATGTAAGAAAATTTTATTAGGCTTTTTTTATTTATGAAAATGTATTAGGCCATTGCGATTTAAAGATTGCAGTAGTAAAATTTGTATATCCAGCTTTTTTTAAAGAAACAGTATTATCCTTTGCATCAAATTATTCTTTTCAGATTTCTATTCA
>PVJI01009191.1:7500-40000 GCA_004026765.1 Micronycteris hirsuta
TACTGACACTATGCTGAGAACCTTTCTAATCACTTATACATAATTTGGATGTTTAATTAAGTGAATTGCTTAATATGCAAACTCAACACATTGAGAAATGCTCCAGCTGAACTAGACTGTAAATGGACAATGCACTTACTATAGAAAAAAAATGTTGATCCATTTTCGTAACTCTTGCAACTACTCCTCAGATTTATTTGAGGGGAGGAATTATCTTTGCATTGTCTATTAGTAACTTTTTGACCTTTTCAATGAAGTACACTTAGAAGACTAATGTAAGCACATATATAATGTATTTCTTAAAATCTAATGTCATCTTATATCTATTCTAATATAATGTCTGAATGCTTTTCACTTTTACTATTTTGACTCATTTCAAATTTCAGAATGATTTCTCTCATTTCAGAATATATAACCCTATCTTTATGTTCACATACCCAGTACTTCTTGGTGCACAGAGCAACACATCTAATGAAAAAATAAATAGGGCAAATAAAACCCTTATTTGATGTATATCAATAGGGACTTTTAGATATGTAAGTATAGTAAATACCAAGAGAGAAAAAAGTTCTCTACAAACTAAAGTTGGCTGTTTTTCCTTTCTTTACAATTAAGATATTTAGACTACACTTTTCACTAGGATACTCATTTAAGTAAATTATTCCTTCTGATTCCATTTGGTACCTGCATAATATATCATGTTTTCTTAGACCCAACCAGACTTTTATTTGACTTCTCCCCAGAAAATATCTGAGGTAAGTTCTCCCTCCCTTCTTCTATCACACATTTAAATTGTGGTTCCTCATTAGAACATTTGCATAAAAAATTATATATCTAGTGGAAAATATTTCCTTAAGCTAATACCCAACTTGCTAAGGTATATAAATTTTAGAAAGTTATCATAGACCTTCACATACAATGCTGATTTTGCATTTTAAATATTGTTCAGCATAATCTTCAAAAATTGCATATACTCAGTTAATCTTTATTCATTCTTTCAGTAAATTCCTAGAGCAGCTTATAATAGCAAAGAAATAAAATGGGACAGTAACAAAGGTGATAAAGGAGGAATAAAGGAAATGTGTCACTTAATATGAATCATTTAAAAATGGAAAAGCTCTGCATTTTGAAAATTATTAATTTCTAAACAAGGCAAGTTGAGAAGTTTATATCTGACATAAAAAACTAATTTTCTATTCATGAAAGTAATTTTGATAGTTTGACTTCGGGTGCTGGGCACACACACACAAATAAATAAAATAAAATAAAATAAAAATAATTTAAATTTTTAGTAGCCTCAAATATTACATTTTGGATGAGCTTATGTATGTGGATTTTGAGATTATTTGTAGTGTTAGAAATCCCTAAGAAGTATACCTGTGCTTTGCTACATATATTATTATTTTTATTTTGTGCTTTTGTACATATCTTGCTGAAGTAGAATTTCCTACATATATTATTATTTTTATTTTGTGCTTTTGTACATATCTTGCTGAAGTTCAATTAATTGTGTGTTACTTGGCTTATATTTCTACATATCTTGTGTCTATGTTTTGTCAGTTTCATAAAGGGTAGGCCAGAATCTGCTTAACATTTACAGAATGTCACATGTGATTCTGATCACATAATATGTTTATGGGAGGTATGTATCTACATGTATATATATCTATAGAGCTATCTCCATGGATATCACAGCTATCTATATGTATGTAATATATATCTACCTAATATCTATCTATCATCTCTTTATCATCTACCTATTTACCTATTTATTTACCTAAATTTGCAGCCTTTTTGAATTTTATTATGTCTGTCTTTCTCTGTCCCTTGATTTCAATTTGATTCTTTGTTATTTGGAGACAGTATAAGGTGAATAATTATGAAAAGACATTTTTGTAGATAAGTACCTTTTTTCCAAACTGCCTGTTTTGACCATTTTATTTGTTTTTCAAAAAACAAACAACTAAGTAAACTGACCTCTAATTGTTTAAACAACTAAACAGTGAGCAACCTGTTGGATGAATTTATTTTACAACATGTAGTTCAGAATATCTTTTATTTGATAAATTCAAATACACTGACCTATAAATATGCCAGGGTGCTCTTTAAAAATCCAGAAATACTTTTGAAAATCACTTTTGAATTTCTTTCTGTTATAATGTAATTCTTTCCCTTCCACAAAGTTAAATCTACTTAATTCGTAGTTCCAGATCTCAACATGGGATGGAAAGGGCATAGCTCTTTCTTAAATATGATGATTTTTTTTCTTGAAAGAGGAATTAATCCACCCTGAATTTATTTTCTTTATTTCTTCTCATCTTTTTAATTATTGATTTATCCTTTCTTTATAACATAAAGGGCCAGAGTTGAAAAAATTTAATTGTATTAAAAAGGGCTATTAAAATAAGTTCTGAGCTATGTGTGTTAATCTTTTACTGATTTCAAAGACACAAGTTGCCCCAAAAATGTGTTCCAAAGCATTATTTATATAAATACTTGCTTTTATTTATAGCAAAAGCGACTTTTCTAGGAAAGAAAGTGCTGCTTTTCAAGGGTTGCAAACGTGTTAAGTTTACAAGTTCGATTACATGCTGGCTAGTTCTGTAAACAGTGCCTTCAAACAGTGTGACTGCCTTGGAACTTCTCATATATCACAGGCTTTTATGCAATATTTTCCTGTTTATCTCTTTTGCCATACTTTTTCTATCTCTCCACATCCTTTTTATCTTTCTCTAGGACTTTCTAGCTTTTTCTTAGTCTGTATTTTTCTTGCTTCCACTTTCTCCTCTGTTTCTTTATTTCCTTCCTTATTTCCTTTTTTTTAACACTTTAATTCTCAGATCCTTGAAGAGAAAGGAAATGGTAGAAAGAAAATTTTAAGCAAAATATTTTTTTCAGTTTAATCAATAATCTTTGATTAATCTTTAGATTTCTGGACTTCCTGGTATAAGTTTAGTTAGCTTGAAATAAAATGTTTAAAGAAGAAGCTATGATTCTTTCTTTGAGCAGATCTATGTAGCTATTTTCTAGGATAAACATATATCCTAGATTAGTTACTACATATATGTTTCATATATATAAAATTTTGGAGATGGTGATTATGTTTTATAAGTAACTACATTCTACATACATTGTTTTTATTAGCTTTGATAATGTATTTATAGGCATATTACTTCCTAGTGTTTAAACTTTATTATTTATTTTAATCATACCTTTAAACCATTGCAAATGGCTTTTCATTTATGGCACTGTGACATTGATAAGATTATCAATTATAAAGTATTCAGAACACAGACTTGTAATTATTTTTAACTATGCTGGTAAAAGCTCAACTGTCTCATTATAATAAATTTTAAGCATGGAACATAAAGATAGAATCTGATGAAATGTGATGCATCTAGAATCCTAGTGTCCAAAAACTGTGGTGCTTTAATATCATTATTAAATAGTCAGATGATATAACAAATATTACATAAAATGATCAGTCATTCTTGCCATCAGAGATGGCATACAGCTGCGAAATATGTTAACAGACATTGGTTGTGATCACATTTTCTCTGTCTCTCTCTGTCAAGGTACCTGTGTCGGTGGCCATGATGACTCCCCAGGTGATTACCCCTCAGCAAATGCAGCAGATCCTTCAGCAGCAAGTCTTGTCTCCTCAGCAGCTCCAAGCCCTTCTCCAGCAGCAGCAAGCAGTAATGCTGCAGCAGGTAATGTGGGTTACCTACTTTGGTGTTCTAGCATGGCACAGAGGTATGCCCTCATGTTCTCAGCATCATGGGCATATTTGACAATTTATTCTCCATTTGAAAGGACAACTTATTGGCATGCTAGAACATAAATGTAGTGTTTTAATTGAATTGTGGGATAAATCAGTATTTAAATATCCAAATGCTTAGGTCCATTTGCTTTGAAGAATTGCCAATAAAAGTGCAAAAAGACATAGAAAATTGTCACTTTTAAAACTCCTAATACTTTAAAACTCATTTTAGTTCATGTAATTATTAAATTTGAAATAGCCCTTTTCTTACAATCGGGAAAGTAACATGGCAAATTTTTTTTTTCCAAAAATAAGTTTGTGTTTTGGAAGAGAAGTATCTACTCACAAGAGCCAAAGTTAAACAGCTAAGCCACCAGCTCATAAAATTTAGTTTTTTAAAAAATAACAAAACTAATAAGTACGTCATTGGAACCCTAATTGCATATAGAGTGGATTTTATGTTATAAACTTACTTATCATAAAGAAAATTATGTGCTTTATCTGAACTTTTATATATTTAATCACTTTGTTTTCTTCTATGATGATAACCACAGACCAGTTGCTTATATTTCAGTCTGACATACTTTTGTTCACCTGACGGATTTAAATTTTTTTCCAATAAAAAATGAACAACCTAATTTCCTGTAACTATATATTTGGTTCTTATAAGTGGTAGAGTATAACCTATTTTTATATATCATTGGGACTTCAGATGTAATAATTTAAGGTATTCATTTGTCTCTGTCCCTTTTAAAGATAGATTTTTTATACCTTTAGTTTACGATTTTTTTTAATTCTGGATTGAAAAATTTCAGACCTGTCTTGGGAAAAAATGTGTGTAGATCTGTCTCCTTGAATCCAATGCATATTTTTTGTTGTTCTTGTGAGGCGAATCTTAATGGATACTTGACCATATCCCAATCTAGAAGAGTTTAGGAGATTTGTAATACATGAAACTTTTGCCTTTATTTATTAAAGTCAAAATGGTTTATTCAGCAACAACTACAAGAGTTTTACAAGAAACAGCAAGAGCAGTTACATCTTCAGCTTTTGCAGCAGCAGCAGCAGCAACAGCAGCAGCAGCAGCAACAGCAGCAGCAACAGCAGCAGCAGCAGCAGCAGCAACAGCAGCAGCAGCAGCAACATCCTGGAAAGCCAGTGAAAGAGGTAGGGTCTGGCCCACTCGCTGGTATACAGGAGTGTGAGTTTGGGAAGGGCCTTGAGGCCAGGGTTGTCTCAGATCTTTGTATCACAAGGCTTTTGCTGTCAAAGATGCATTATCATACATTTTTACTGAGCTTAGTAACAGGGACGGTCCTGCTGTCCTTTTTCGTAGCTTTGAACTTGAGAGTTCCAATCCAATGTTCACTAGTGAATCAGTGTACAAAGAGCAAGCTACATGGTGGACAAAGTACTGATTATCTTGTATTTACCAAGAATTCTAAATTGGTGAGGGAACCTCGTTTTTCTCAGTGCTGCAGCTCAGAGAACATGCATGCAAATTTGGCCAATTGTTGGGGTTTGGGGGTCCAGGGGAGAAACTGGTTGAGCACAGATTTCAAAGTCACAGGTTCCTGATTAATGAACTGCTACTGTAGGTTTGGAGTGGTGAGTAGAAAGTTACAGTTTGATATGCTCATAAATCAAACTGACAAGCTGGCTTCTCAGGCCTAGCTTGCACTTGTCAGCAAACTGCATCAAATATAAACATAATACAAACAAAACATGTTGAAGTAGTTAAATTGATCAGCAGGTATCAGAACCGTTGTCTTCAAGCTGCCATTATGCAAACGTCCAGGAAACAGTTTTGACCTCCTGAGGCTTTGATTCTGTTTGGATTTGTGAATAGAATTTCAGACAGCCATCAACTACAGAATAGAAATTGCTCCCTTATTTCTCTGGAGGCTTTGGGCAGTCTACATGACTTGCTCCATTATGCAGTCTGTTTTCCAGTGAGCGCATCAGAAGTTTCTTTTCCACAAACTAAAAAGGAAAAGTCTTTCACAGCAGCTTGTCTTTCTCTGAAGTTTGACTTCCTTCTCCTGAGTCCGAAGAATAAGAATTTGTATTGTAATCCTTCACAAAATTGGAAGTTATACTTTTCATTATAATAAGGAGACTTTGTTTTTGCCTTGAACATCATTCAGTCTTTAATATATTCCAACAAGAGAGGAGAGGGAGAAGAGAGAAAGCTAACAGGCCTTTACTGTGAACATTACATCCCCGTTTACTAATAGATCACCAGAGACCACATTCATGGACCGCTGAAGAGTGAACTTAGTTGGAAAAAAAACAGAGTGTTGTTGAAGTTGACTGTTTCTATAAACTATTATTCTTTTAGTCTATATAAATTTATTATCATTTGCAATATGCTGATTAAGAAACAAACACTTGAACCTTTGTTAAATACTTTCTCTAGACCTTGTCTCATACTCTTAATGCAAGTTCTTAGGTTCTCTGATGCTATGTGATATTTGAAAGAAATACAAATGAAAATCTAGAACTTGCATACAGTCTGCATTTGACAACTCACCAGGTGATGAGAGGGGTATAAATTTCTCTGTGTGAGAGCTGTTTGTGCAGACCACGTTCTCTGCTCTTGACTGGTGGGTTCTGTGACAGCAGCAGCAGCAACAGCAGCAGCAGCAGCAGCAGCAGCAGCAGCAGCAGCAGCAACAGCAGCAGCAGCAACAGTTGGCAGCGCAGCAGCTTGTCTTCCAGCAGCAGCTTCTCCAGATGCAACAACTCCAGCAGCAACAACATTTGCTAAGCCTTCAGCGTCAGGGACTCATCTCCATTCCACCTGGCCAGGCAGCACTGCCTGTCCAGTCATTGCCTCAAGGTACATACGAAATATGCTACACACTTCATGTCTAATGTTGCGCTTTCTACCATTTCGTTGCCTGTCTGTTTTATGCCTTGAAAATTATGTTTTTATGGCCTTCAAGCTTATGATTAAAACACAATTAACATGGTTGCATGATACACTTTTTTGATCTTCAGAAATTTTTCTACACCCTGCTTTCAGATGTCTTGTTAAATATTAGATATGTATTTATTAGTCATAATGGCAGAAACTAATTTATCAGGGAAACACAATTAAAGCACTATGAAATACACACTCCACATCTGCAGAGGATTGGATTAGTAGTGAGGCTAACAACACTCCGTTTAACATAAATGAGCTGAATTTTGTGGACAACCAATTAGAAGACAAAGTTCCTAATCTTCACATTGAAATTTCTACATATGAAAAAGAGGCTTTATGTATTTCTACAGAACACATTCCTAGTTATGCTCTATGAGATCCCATCATGCATTGAGGGACCAGGCTGATCCTATTTTTTCTAAAATAATATTACCTATCCATATATTGTAAATTATAGCTTTAAAAAGCTATCAACTGTGTTCTTATTTGTTTTTCTGATAAGAAAACTGGATGTACTTTTTTGATAAAATAATACTATCTAATAATAGACTACCATACAATAATACAATTGTATATACCTTTCATTTGACTTTTAACTTTTGGGAAATGGAAAGAGTTCTAGATAACAAAAGAAAAATAATGGTAAGCCCTGGCTGGTGTAGCTCAGTGGATTGAGCGCGGGCTGGGAACTAAGCGGTCCCGGTTCGATTCCCAGTCAGGGCACATGCTTGGGTTGCGGGCCAGGTCCCCAGTGAGGGCCATGTGACAGGCAACCATACATTGCTGTTTCTCTCCCTCTCTTTCTACATCCCTTCCCCTCTCTCTAAAAAGAAAATAAATAAAATCTTTAAAAAAAAAAAGAAAAAGAATGGTAAATAAAATGATTCATGTGATAAAGTTTTTGATTAATTAAAAGTCATATATCTTTAAACTTCATAAAAACATATTTTAATTTCCATTTGGATTTTGTTAAAACAAACTTTAATCCAAATGAACTTTATTTTGAGTTTGTTATATTATTTACACAGGAATCACATTGTAGTTGTATTTGCTGTGTACTTTTCTGACACAAAGATATACTGTAGAAAATCAAGAACAATTAAATATACAAAAATTAAAATTAAGCAAATGAAATAGTCTTTAAAATACACATAATCATTGTTTTGCCCCATAAAAATATTATGGTAGATGTTTTTTCTGTTTATTTATCTAATTACTGTCTTGTTGGGTTACTTTTCCTAGAATTCCATCTTTCACTTGACTTCTGATTCTCTGAGTTACCTGGTCCTCTAATTCACTCCTAGGAAATCAAGAAAGTTTAAATAGTGAAAGAAAAACAAGGCATTAAACCCACCTTTGTGTGTTACTCCAAAGAGAATTGGAATAAATCATGGTGTCCCTAGAGCAATGAATATTCCATTCACAAATTATCATTCTTTAGGAAAATAAATACAATTTGAAGATGAATAAAGAAATAAGATTTAAAAAAGAAAGAAACTTATAAATTAATTCAGTGTAAACATCAGTGTCTTTGATAGAAACTATAGTAAAATGGAAGCAAAAAATATCTCATTGATTTTTTTCAGTAAAATTTAAATAAAATCTGTATTTAGGATCTCATTATATGAAAATCTCCTCAATAGAAAAGCATGATCTATCATGATTTTTTGACTAAAACCAAACAAGCATTTGAAAAGTTAAAGACAGATGTTCATAGAAACAAAGTGTAACTTATTTGAACTATATTTGTTAAACTATATTCTTCCAATCAAAGCATACAAAATATCTTTCTGAACAAGGAAATTTATTATGATATAACCATTCTAATAGATTTCAAATGAAGAATTTTATCTCTGAGCTTTATTTTGTAGCTGACAAATAAAATACAGAGGATGGAGAACATTGAGGAGAAGGAAGTAAATCTGAAAACATATCTGGGTTTTGTGCAGAAAATTCACATTTTAAACGAAAAAGATGAAAATCATTATTGTGTTTTTCACTGTTTAGATGAATAACTGTGAAAAGTTTCATCATAGAGACCCATAATCAAAATACAGACTGTCAGATAAAACCAGTTATTGAAAAAAACCATGACATCATGGTGCTGTGCTAGAATCCTCAAATTAGAATGTGAGAAAGTAAACAAGTATTTGTTGGATAATGTAAGCGCTGCTTTAATTATTGGTTATTTCAGATAAAAATATTTTAAATATTTTTATTTATAGTTTCCCAATGACTTTGCACCAGGTTTTGATCCTTCAATTGATTAGCCATGAATGAATAAGAGACATATGAAAATTGGATAGAATTAACATGCAATGATAATATTCTCTTTGTGTTCTTAAAAATATGGCTATTTGAAATATATATCCTATGATTGAACACAACTTCCTTGGGCTGCTTTTAAAGTTAAAACTTCAACTACATAAAAATATGTAAACAAGAATCAGATAATTTTGGTAAGAGTAAGAGATATACCCACATTTTCTCTATTGTAAAATAATGAATGTATTTTACTATTTTAAAGTAAATAATTTTAAATATGAAACATTTAACATCATCATGAATATTTCTATAATATTGGATTTTAATGTAAAATAGGCAATTATATTGCCTCTAGGTGCACACAGTGACTGTAGATATATAGAAATCAAATAAAAAAGAATGGATTTAGAAAACAATCTCAAATAAAATACTGAATGTAAAGTTACTTACAACATATATTGTATGGTTTATATATCAACTAGTAATTATATAGAGCAAGGGTGTCAAACTCATTTTCACTGGGAGCCACATCAGCCTCGTGGTTGTCTTCAAGGGCTGAATATAATTTTAGGATTGTATAAATGTAACTACTCTTTAACTAGGAGAAAGGAGCTCAGCGCTGCCACAGGGTAGAAACAAGGTGCCGGGCTGGATAAACCAAGGTAGAGGGCCGGATTTGGCCCGTGGGCCTTGTGTTTGCCACCTGTGACATAGAGACACATTTCATAACCCAGTACTATTATCTACAGGTTAGAAAATAGGAAAGTATTGTTCATGTACACTAAAATTTAATATGTTTTTCACATGAGACAGAAGACAGTGTATCCCAATACACGATATATTTGCAGGTTTACTATTATTATAGGGACTAAAATATATGTGGTAAAAACTCCATTTTATTCCAACTTTTTACACAATTTTGTTTGAACTTATAAAAGTTATGTTTTTTGCCTTGTATAACATGCACTCCTGTTTTAGTAGACTCCCATGTGTAATTCTTATTATACTTAGGAATTAGTACTACCCATATATAATGCACATCCTTATCTTTCTCCCAAAAATTTGGGCAAAAATGTGCTCATAAGACATGGCGAAATATGATATTTAAGACATAACATTTTTATTACCCGTCTGAAACACCGAACAGGAAATGCTAGCTATCAAGCAAGCACTATTTTAAACTAACACTTTGTAGAACTACATCAGCTTGGAATCAGAGAATTGTTGAATAATAAAAAATATAAAACTTTTTGAAATAATAAATAATAATGTCCTTTATGCTGAATTAGGTATGTGCTGAAGTTTGTCTTTGGTATTTGGTGTTTAGCCAAAATCAGTCATTTGGCTTTGACTTCATTGTCTGCTTAGGGTAATCTGGACAGCCAAATGCCTGCTTCCGCATCACTTCTGGCATCTTTGATTTTTTTCTTAGTCTATGATCATATGTTTGTGTGGATCACCATTATATAACCAGGGTAACAGCACCAGTAATATAAAAAATACATGTCATGCAGAATTATTGTTACCATCTTAGTATTTCCTTTCAAATACTAAGTCTTTTATTTGTAACTTGGAGGGGTAATTTTAGGGGAGGGGAGGTTTATATGTTGAAATGCCATCAGTGAACACAAATATAAATGTATATTTATTATTGCAGTTATAAAACTTAGCAAGGTTACCTGTGAATGCAGTTAATTTTCTGTATAAAACTAGTTTATCAATAATTAAATACATTGGGAAATATTAAAAGTGTGTTTAGTTTTTGAGAAAAATATAAAAAAGATAGAAAGATGGAATTTAAATTGTATCATAATTCTAATTGTTATAGAATTATTTAATAAGCTAGCCTGCATAGTTTTGTTTAGGCCATAAGGTGTGGGAAAAAAACAAACAAACTTCTGTTTGCCTATTCTTTGTCTTGAACTTAAGACTAAGTGGAATGTCAACTTTTCCATATTAAAATTCCATGATGATGAAAACTGAGAAATTATTGTAGTTGTAATAAAATATCAAACTTCAAAAACGCAGTCTGTATGCCCTGGCTGGTGTAGCTCAGTGGATTGAGTGCGGGCTGGGAACCAAAGGGTCCCAGTTCGATTCCCAGTTGGGGCACATGCCTGGGTTGTGGGCCGGGTTCCTAGTGAGGGCCATGTGAGAGGCAACCATATATTGCTGTTTCTCTCCCTCTCTTTCTCCCTCCCTTTCCCTCTCTCTGAAAATAAATAAAATCTTTAAAAAAATGCAGCCCATGAAATTTTAATATTAAAATCATAGCAGGAGTTTTTATATCAAATGTATTCCTGTATCCCACAAGTTCCTTTTTTTGGTGGCAATATTCAGTTTTATCAAAATAGCGATTTTTTACTCTTTATAATTCAGCATTTGGACAAAATGTGTATTTGGTACACCATTCATTAAACATGTATTTGAAAGATGGGCATTGTACTTACAGGTTATTCTACACCTCTAGTCGAATAATATGTTAGGTTTATACAAATAGTATGTTAGGTGTGACACATGATATATGGACATATAGATCTGTGAAGGATAGCCCAGAGACTGGAATAATGGTTGCCTCTGAAGAGGAAAGTGAGGACCCAGAGGTCAGAGCTGGTAGGGCAATTTAATTTTGCAATTTATACCCTTCTATGTGATTTAATTATTTTGTCCTCATGTATATACTAGTTTTCAAAATGTAAAATTTAATATGAAAAGTAAAAATTACATGGGAACTTTTTAACAATTCAAATTAGTAAATATCTAATTGGTTTAATAAATATATGGCTGATACAAATACTTTTACCAAAATTTGTTTTTATTCTTCTAACTGTAAGTAACCCTAGCAAATAAACAGAGTACTAGTTAATAAGTGAATTAAAAATTCAAAGTATACTTAACTCTTTAGACATTGGAATTAGAAAGTAGGAATACTCATAAATGGTATGTCCTTTAAGAGCCACAGAACTTCCATGTAGAAATCAAGATGTCTTTGAGAACTGTGTGAATTTGTTAAAATCAATGATAATAACAACTGATTATTGGGTACATACCAGGCACTGTTTTAGGCGCTGGGGATATATACCAGTAATAAAAAAATTCCTATTCTTATAAAGCTTAAATTGCAGTGGAGGGAGACTAATGATAATGAAACGTATAAATAATATAATTTCAAAGACTAATAAATGCTTGAAAGAAAAATAAAGTAGGGTGAGGTCATAGAGAATGATAGAAGGCAGAGCGCGGAGAGACAGTGGTTGACAGCGTGGTCAAAGACCTCTGAGAGGAGGCGATGCTTGGACAATTAGGGCCGCCGGACCTGCAGCCTGGGGACCACATGCAGCCCAGGATGGCTGTGGATGCTGCCCAACAGAAAATCATAAATTTACTTAAAAGATTATTTTTTTAAAGATTTTATTTATTTATTTTCAGAGAGAGGAGAAGGGAGGGAGAAAGAGCAATGTATGGTTGCCTCTCACATGGCCCTCACTGAGGACCTGGCCTGCAACCCAGGCATGTGCCCGGACTGGGAATCGAACCGGGACCCTCTGGTTCCCAGCCTGCGCTCAATCCGCTGAGCTACACTAGCCAGGCGAATTTACTTAAAATATTATGAGAGATTTTTTTAAATTACACATCACAATGTATTTAATGTGTGTCCCCAGGTACTCTTCTTCCAGTGTGGTGCAGAGACACCAAAAATTTGGACACTGCTGAAAGTTAAGGGAGAGAGAAAGCCATAGGGATACTTGCAACCAGAGTGGCTCAGGCTATGGGAACAGCCAGAGCAATAGATGGAAAGGGAGCAAGTATTTGATGCATTTGAGGGTCAGCAGAAGGCTAGTACAACATAAAAAGAGAGAGAGAGAGAGAGAGAGAGATAGAACGAGGTTAGAGAAGCAGGCAAGAGCACAGTGATAAATGCCTCTCACAGGCCATTGTAAGGTGCTTTATTTTTTTTTTACTTTTTTATTGTTGTTCAAGTATAGTTGTCTGCATTTTCCCATCACCGCTTTCCCCCACCTTGCCCACCCCCACCTCCCACTCTCAATGCTACCCTCCTTTGGCTTTGTCCATGGGTCCTTTCTACATACTCCTTGATGAACCTTCCCTATAAGTGTTCTTGAAAGGCATTGGAGAGTTTGCCTGGGAAGTGCCATGACCTAATTTATATGTAAAGAGATAAATTTTGGCTGACATATAAAGAATAAATTATATGAAGACAAAATAAAAGCAAGAAGACAGTCAAGAAGCTGTAGCAGTGGTCCAGGCAAGAGCAAATGGTGAAACAGAGAGATAGCAGGTGAGATGGTGAAGTTTTGATGCAGAAGTCATGTTGATGCTATCGCAAATAAGGATTTGCTGATGGAGTTTGGCCTTTAGGACACCAAACATATATAGGCAAGTAATCAAAAAGTTATAGTCAGAAAAGTTTCAGAATCCTAGGTTAAAGCTAGAATTATAATTAACAATCTTTATATAAAAATTATTTCCTATTAAATAGAAATACCTTACTTTATTAAGCCATTATTTTTTTACAAAAAGTAGCTTTTCAACAACTTTAGAAACCAGAGTTTTCCTACATCTTCTTTAGGCTCAGGCAGCATCTTAAAATCACAAAGAGCCAGAATCACTAAAATGATAATTTTCAGTAAAACTACCTGTATGAGATGGTGATGGGTATAACAATTTAAGGGTACCACTGTGGTGAATAATTTGACTAGAAGTTATGGTCAGAGCAGTGAGAATTCTTCTGTTACTTTGGTCCACTTACCAATATGCCTCAGATCACTGATTCTCCACTTTCAGGGGAAGGGGTGAAAGGGCTCACTCTCCTCACCATAATATTCTTTTATCTTTCCTCATTCTCTCCTGCCTATTAAATCCCACTTCATTCCCACACACCTCTTGACCAATCAGCATCATTGTGCAATCTGATGTAGATGTATGTTGGATTGTGCGAGAGGGGAAGTAGTTTGATTAGCACTTCCATTGTTCTATTAGATAAACATAGTAAAAAACGACAAAGAATTTGGAGATGCTGGGCATTAAATTTAAATTTTGTCCAAAAAGTATGAGCTTAGTGATTTATGGCAACATCTTCATGAGCCTCCACATCCCCTTCAGTAAAATGTAATGATTTCTAACTTTAGGCAAGGTTAATTGAGATTATAAAGCACCAGAATACAGTAGATGCTCAATAAATGATAGCAATTGTAAGTACAAATATATTTCCCTTGTTATACCATTATCAGAAGGTTTGATATTTTTAATATAATATTTTAACAGCAAAGGCATTCAAGTCAGACTAGATTTAAATCACAACTTTATTTATGACCTTGGATATACTTTTGAACTTCACCCCCACTTTGTTGCCTACTCCATAAATTGGCTAATAAAAATATTAGCATAAAAGGTAAAGGGGGTCAAATATATGGTGACTTTAGGTGGTAAACACACAATGCAATATACAGATGATGTATCATAGGACTGTACACTTGAAACCTATATAATTTTATTCATCAATGTCACTCCAATAAATTTAATTTAAAAAGTTTTTTAAAAATATCAATTCCATTGGACTGTAGTGAGAATTAAATAGCTTAAGGTGTATAGAGACTATATGAAAGCACAGTACTTGCCACATGAAAGTATTATTTTATAAGTCAAATGCTGTAAACAATAGTCTTTCAATTTCTCATTTGAAAATTATAGTTAAAAGAGTAAAGATTGTGCCTACCTTTTCTATTTTCATTCTTCATAAATCAGGTTAATTTGCATAATCTGAACCCAAGAGTTTTAAAAAATGAGTAGTGGATTTATTCTATCAGTCATAAAATGAAGAAGAATTTTAGATGTTATCTGTTTAATTGATCCATGTAGTTAATCATATTGTTTTATTCAGAACCTCAAAATGAAATCCAGTGATTTCAAAATAAAATATCAAAATAACTAAATAGTTGTCAAACATAGTTTTATTTTGAATTGAGCATTTATTCTTTTTTCCTGACATTTTTGTTAACTTTCCTTACTTCATTTTTTCTTTTCATTTCTTTTAATGTCTTATTTACAAATCTATTTCTCTTTCACTTCTTCACTGACAAAAACTTAATACTAGCTAGCAGTAAGTAAAACCTGCTGTTAAAAGTTGAATACCAGTAGTTTAATTTTCAAATAGATTTTCTAGATTATTTCTATTGATCCTTGATATAATTATGAATATTGTTTTTCTCACTACTATTCCCAATTGGTAGTCTTTAGGAAATAAATGGTTATCCAATAGAAAAGCTGTGGTTCTGACGTTATGAAGTCACTTAGTATTGTATATTAAATATTCTGTAACATCATTTTTATTATTGGCATCAATCCAGTAATAACACTAATGTCATTATGTGAACTTTACCTTGTTATATTAGTGGGTATTTCTTTCATTTCATAGCTGGCTTAAGTCCTGCTGAAATTCAGCAGTTATGGAAAGAAGTGACTGGAGTTCACAGTATGGAAGACAATGGCATGAAACATGGAGGGCTAGACCTCACTACTAACAATCCCTCCTTGACTACCTCCTCCACCACTTCCAAAGCATCACCACCAATAACCCATCATTCCATAGTAAATGGACAGACTTCAGTTCTAAATGCAAGGCGAGACAGGTAAATCTCATATTTATTCTATATTTATTTATCACCAAATTTTACTTCCACCATTGATAAAACTAAAAATTATGATTTTTACTTAATAGGGGTAAAATGTGTAAAACAGCACATTAAATGGAAACCTTTAGATTATTTACCTTATATATTATTTGTCATTACAAAAAGCAGTTTAAACACTAGCAATGTGATGGAAACAGTTGTAATTTGCCTGGAAAAAGCTATTTTTAATAATTGCATGTGGAATTATTGTGTCAATATATTTTTATGACTAAGATGTTGTGAGTAACTTGAATGTCATGAGAACATTTTATCATTTTTTAACTTAACAAGTTTCAAATATTTAAAGATATGTATATATCTCCCCTAATATATATGCTTCACACTTGAGCTTAGAAATCAGAGAATAGATATATAAACATGTAAATATGATGAAAATTATAAATATATAAAAAATAACTACAATTACTTTCTGAATAAATTAAACTCAAAATTCATAAATAAAATATTATTTGATTTCAGGTGCCAACATTCAGTACATTATATTATGATTTTTAAAGCTATACTTTTATTTTACTTGTATAAAGACTGTCTTTATAAGAAGAGTCCCCACATACTTTTGTCTATTTATTCCATTTATTCAGGCATCTGGATACCTAATCAAGTCCTTTAAAGTAATTTACATAAAATATGTAAGCTAAAATATTGTTCCACATGAAAAATATCTTTTTTAAAGGTGAAATATAAGTGTAGGATTTCTTAACAAAGTGGCTGAGGCTTATATAATACATAGCTCTAAAATTCAAATGTATTTTTTTTATTTTTAGTGCATATTCATTAATTTATTTTAAGTATATTTTATTGATTATGCTATTACAGTTGTCTCAATTTTTTCCTCCCCTGAATCCCCTCTATGCCCTGCACCACCCCACCCTCCAGTATTCTCCCCACCTTAGTTCATGTCCATGGGTGTATATGTAAATTCTTTGGCTTCTCCATTTCCTATACTGTTCTTAACTTCCCCCTGTCTATTTTATGCCTACCAATTATGCTTCTTATTCCCTATACCTTTTTCCCCATTCTTGGCCTCCCCCTCCCCACTGAAAACCCTCCATGTGATCTCCATTTCTGTGATTCTGTTCCTCTTCTACATGTTTGCTTAGTTTGTTTTCATTTTCAGGTTCAGCTGTTGATAGTTGTGAGTTTGTTGTCATTTTACTGTTAATAGTTTTTTATCTTCTTTTCCTTAGATAAGTCTCTTTAACATTTTATATAATAAGGGCTTGGTGATGATGAACTCCTTTAACTTGACTTTATCTGGAAAGCATTTTATCTGCCCTTCCATTCTAAATGATAGCTTTGTTGGATAGAGTAATCATGGATGTAGATCCTTGCCTTTGTGATTTTGAATACTTCTTTCCAGCCCCTTCTTGTTTGTAAGGTTTCTTTTGAGAAATCAGCTGATAGTTTTATGGGAACTCCTTTGTAGGTAACTCTCTCCTTTCCTCTTGCTGCTTTTAAGACTGTATCCTTATCTTTAATCTTGGGTAACTTAATTATGATGTGCCTTGGTGTGTTTCTTTTGGGTCTAATTTCTTGGGACTCTCTGGGCTTCCTACTTACTGGAAGTTTATTTCCTTCACCAGATTGGGGAAGGTTTCCTCCATTATTTTTTTTTCAAATAAGTTTTTAATTCTTGTTTTTCCTCTTGTCCTTTGGGCACCCCTATGATTTGGATGTTGGAAAGCTTAAATTTGTCCCAGAGGTTCCTAAGCTTCTCCTCATTTTTTTTTTCTTTTTTGTATTCTTGTTTCTTCATTCTGTTCGGGTTGAATGTTTATTTCTACCTCCTGCTCCAAATCATTGATTTGAGTCCTGGTTTCCTTCCCTTCACTGTTGGTTCTCTGTATATTTTCCTTTATTTCACTTTGTATAGGCTTCATTTCTTTCTTCATTTTTCAATCAAACTCAATCATTTCTGTGAGCATCCTGATTACCAATGTTTTGAACTCTGCATCTGACAGGTTGTCTATCTCTCATTGCTTAGTTGTTTTTCTAGAGTTTTGTTCTGTTCTTTCATTTGGGCCCTATTTCTTTGTCTTAGCAGCTGTTATGTCATAAGAGGCAGAGCCTTATGTATTTGTCTGGGTGGGACAGCTCTCTTTGCTGTGTTGCGGTGCTATCTGTGGGAGAAGGGTCAGAAGGGAACAATGTCGCTTGTTCAACTCTCACCCCACTTTCTGTCTTTTCCCTCACTTTCCACAAGCAGATTGTGCCCTTTCAGGTGCTCATTCCCAGGCAGGTGTGTTTGTGTATGTTCTAGAACCCAGTGAGCCTCTCAGATGGACTCTTGTGAGACTGGGAGTTTCTCCCTCTGTTGCAACTCTCACAGGTTTTTTCCACCAGAGGTTTTGAGTCTTTAGTTTCCCCACGCTGAAACCCAGTGTTTTGCTATCTTTCTTGCTCCCCTGTTGTTCCTACCAACTTATCTGTCCGTGAAAGTGGAACTGCCCAGTCAACCAGCCCCCACCTCACCGGCACGGTCCGCAGACTTGTCAATTGTCCTCTCTGCCCTGTCTGCCTGTTTCCACCCCTCTTACCAGTCTGGATGAATGTTTCTTTAACTCCTTGGTTGTCAGACTTCCATGCAATTTGATTTTCTGGCAGTCCTGGTTGTTTTTTTTTTTTTAATTTGTTGTCATCCTTCTTTTGGTTGTGCAAGGAAGCAAAGTGTTTCTACCTTAATATTGGCCAGAATCTGTCTAAAATTCAAATTTAAATGTCATGGAATGATAGTGTTCTATTATATAATACTAATATCTGTGTAGATGCAACAAATATTCTTTCTCATATACAAACTTTTTTCCAAAGACACATTTAATTATAGTACAGTTTAAAATACAATGTTTTCGAGTGTCATCAAAAATTTTTCTTGTTACCTTGCATTATTATAAAATTGTATGCCTCTGAATGATTTCACACTTGTTTTAATTGAGATTAATTTGATGATTATATATTTTAGAAGTTGGTTGATTTCTCTAAGATCTCTCTATCTGATACAATATTTACTTCTCAAAAGTCTTCAATAATTGTAGATGAATATAACTAATGGACCCTGTTCCAAAGTAAAGATTTTAAAATCAAATGATACTAGTGGAAATATACATGGTTTACACTTAAACACTGAACAATTTAAAAGTTCCTAATGCTCTTCTTTAAAAAGAGTATTTCAAAAATCATTTTACTCTCTTAAAAATACAGGTATTTTTCCACTTGACCACATATGAATATATATTTTTATTTAGAGGTAAATGCTACATTAAAGTCACGTGGCAGGATTAGCAGACAATATTATACAGTCTTCTTAACTTTTCATCCTTCGTTAACAGTCATCTTTGGCTCTATCCCCCCTCTAATTGGAACATCATCTCGCCTTGGCAGTTGAACTATTCAGTAGGACGATTAAATCTTTCTGACTACTCTGAGCTGAATTGACCTGTTTTGACCCATTTGTCACTGGTTGTAACCTGACAGGCTCTAGCAGCCTGCAATGATTATGGCTTTTTGAGATGAATCTGATCCATGTTCCTTTGCTACAGCTCGTCACATGAGGAAACTGGAGCCTCTCACACTCTCTACGGCCATGGAGTTTGCAAATGGCCAGGCTGTGAAAGCATTTGTGAAGATTTTGGACAGTTTTTAAAGTATGTTTTTAACTTTTTTTAGGGGAGGGAGTGGGTTATATAGGTGTTTTAGATTGTTTTAAATAAACAAAAGAAAGCTGAGGGAGGAAAGTGAAGGTCCATCCTGAGGCACACTAAGTTTTCTGTGTATTCCAACAAGTGGATTAACACAGTCAGATCAGGAAGTTTAACTCTTTGTCTACCTTTTATTGAGAATATTTACAAATCATTCAATAAAGGGTTATGAATGAATGAAAAGCATTAGCCTACTATAATTGTATCATGAATAATTGGGAGATATGTTTGCAGGGTTCACTTAAATTTCAATTTTTCAATAACAATTTCAAATAAAATTATGTAAGAAATCACATTTTATTTATATATATAAAATAGACAAATTTTACAGGTTTACTTTTCTAAATTGCAAACTCTATATTATATTAAATAATGATATTTAAAAATATATATTTAGCAACAAGAATAAAACTTGAAAGTTAATAGGAGCTAAGATTTTAAGATAACTATGTTTCATGCACATTGACACTTAATGCCATCAGAATCATAACAAAACATTACATGGCTTTATGTTTGTATGATAGACTATATGGCTTCTCTAGCTTAAAATCAAAACTTGGTATATCCTTAATTTCTTCATACAGTGAAAATTTATTTTTAATTCTCAAGAGATTCTTTTTCAAATGAGAATATGCATTTTTATAAACATTTTCCATGCATAATTCCACTATATAAGAGTTCTAAACAGAGAGCTACAGATAGGTTTATGGAGTTGAGTAACTTCACAGGCTGAAACTCTTATGTTGTCATGGAGCAGCTAACAAGGTGAATGAACTGTTTCATGCTTCATCAACAATTAAGTTAATTAACTCATTTGAAATTGCATTGCAATGTTGCCAAGATGTTGGCAGAAAGAGCAGAAACAGCAGAAAGATGTGTTTACAAATGATAGACCACAGAGTATAGAGTAAAAGCACCTTAACAGCAAGGCACAAGTATTTGGCATCACAACAACTTTATAACTGAATTACAGTAAGACTTCCGCAAGGATTTTTTAAAAGAAATTTTGCTTCCTATGCTACTATGATTCTTTAAATGCCTTGAAATGAAAATTTGTACTTATATTGTAACAAAACAGTTATGAGCTACCATTTTGTTGAGTATGAAATTTATTTGACTGTTCTAAGCAAAGAGAGCATTTAAAATGTTAGGTAACTTTGCTAAAGTTTTCCTTTCTAGGAAAAATAACACTTGTTAAAACAAAGACAGACTATAGGGATATTAATTCTTGTAACAACTAAGTACTTTGTTTGGATAGATCAGTCCATATCCATATGTTATATTATACCTTATCATTAAAATTATTTAGAGGATTAATGTTACTGTTTCTTCAATATGGTAATTGAAACCATGGAATTAGCTCAATTGTTATACATTTTATTGCTTCAATTGTTCTTTTTGACAACATTCAAAATTAATTTTTAAGAAAATAATGTATCTCCAGAATGATTTCCTTTATAGCGCATGGAAAGGAACATTTTTTTTCCATCTTAGATACTTATATATGTATTTTATTACTAACATGAAGATGAGTAGAAACCCTTATTTTATCTTCCTTGGTTCTTTTTTATAATCATGTTAGTATTTTTTAAACTGAACACATACAACTAAGAAAGCATTTTTTTCAATTAAATACAAACTTTGGTTCCAAAGACTGACCATTTTTACAATCCATTAAACTTGTAGGTATAGCAGAACAAGTGACAGAAGACTTTTAAGTTCCTTTCTTAGTTCGCTTTTAATGATATGCTTTAGATTCCCGAACTCAAGCACCTATGATAATGTCTGTTAATAGAACTAATGCCAGTGTACTGTATTAAAATAAAATATTAATAAGACATATTTCTGTACTGTTGTATTTTTCTTAAAATACATGTGACATTTGAAGAAAAATAAAATAACAATTTTAGTAAATTAATTAGAGTTTAGTGTCTGTGTGGAAAATGAAGTGAAGAAGACACCACCAATAATACAGATTTTCTTGGAAAGAATATTTTGCTTTTGTTTTGTAGTAATAGAGAGAATTGAGAGTCTTGGAACAAAAGAAAATGTCAGACAAGTCAAGAAGATGTGAAAGGTTTTTAGCTCTCAGTTTTCATATTTATCCATTCTCTGGAAATTTTATAGCCAGTATTCATTGTAAAATTTTTTTGAGAAAATATTGTGGCATTTTTATTCCTAAAATATACTAGAAATAAACTGTGTAGCTTGACTTACTCAGACAACTTACTCATTGGTTTGAAATAAAAGCAAACTATTAATTATTACTATTTAACCTACATATGTTAAATAATAAGTGATAGCAGAAAATATATGAAGTCCCAAATTCCCTTTCTCTCATTACATTCCTAAATTGGTAGATTCTCTCTCTGTTTTGGCCCAGCACCAAATGACAAGCCACCAGAGGACAGTTGCTTGTATGTAACATATATATTCTTAGTCATGTGTGTGTATATATAACTTTAATATTTGATTGAAATATTTCTGTTGAATAAAAAACTTGGCAAAGTTAGAAACTATTATTTGGCTATTATTTGTAATAGCCAAATGAAAGCAGAAAATAAAAGATGAAGAAGAAAGTTCAAGCTTAAAAGGTGTTTAGGAAAAATTTTGAATTTTACTATAAAGTAGGTGTTGACAGAAGCTAATCATATTTCTGACTACTAATTGAAGATCTTACTAGTTCTTGAATAATATGTAATACTAGTTCTTCATTACTATCTGATAACTGCTGAATTGTAATAACATTTGATAAGACTTTAGTGTAGTTTGGCTGCAAAATTCATTATCATTCCATTGGTCCTAAATCAGCTTGAATGTACATAGACTGACTTTTAGAGCATAAACAAAAAGGTTCACTGTAACATTCCAGTTAGCAGACAAGTGTTTCTAAACTTGCATGTACAGATGCCAGCAAACAAAATACGATCTGAAATAGAAAGTGATAGTCTCTTCGAAGAAAGGCAGAATGGTTAGTGTCCATAAAAATATCAATCTGTTAAAAAGTAATTAATTGATTATAAATGAATTAGGTTCATTTACAAAGACTATATTTGTAAGGTTTAACACGAGAGCAACAGAAAAGGTAGCAGAAATAGTTAATTCAATGGGAAATTTGTTATCTTTTTTCTGATAGCTGACTAAAAATTATGCTTTTGCTTAGTGTGTATTGTCGATTTCTTTGTCTTTGACTAGGCAGCATGGCTACAAAATTATGACCTCAAGAAGGCATTCTTTGAACTTGTCAGAATGTTGTTTCTTTTGGTGACAGTGCCTCATCTCTGAAAACTAAGGCATCTCACATAATCAGCTAAATGAATAGTGACAGCTAACATTTTGTATCTAAACTCCTGTCAGTGTTTAAACATAAAAAGCTTGATGCAAAGTAAATGAAACACCAGTGATTTGCAAGTGAAACATTTTGTTAAAAATTCTGATACAGTTTGATTTAAATCTGATCCCTTTTTAGCTTATAAAATGATATAACTTTAAATTAAATTGAAAAAATATAGGGTTTAAAATTGAATTGCTAATCTTGGGTGCATATAATTGAAGCTACCACATGTATTCATAACTTTAAAAGATTTGTTAAAGAGAATTGTGCATTAAATAAATTGGAAGGGTCCTTTCCTACTTTTCATCTTTCTGAAATGTTTGCTTAATTGTTTTTAGAAAAAAATTTGACTGCTTTTACATTTTTTTCTAGTCCACACTACCTACCTAGCACACAGATTCAATGTAGTTTTGAAAGAACATCGGTAGACCACATCATTTATTCCATTTTGAAAACAAAAATCAATATACCTATAAAGTGACCCATAAATTAGAGCTGGCTCATACAATGTTTGTTCAGTGCTGCCTTTCTGAATGCACCCTTTGCATTTTTTCTTCACCTCTGTGTTTGAACTGCAGTCTCGGTAAGAAGCTCATTAGGGGACATTAGGAACTGGAGCAAACCAGAATTCCAGAGCTTGCTTTGCTCTTATTAATGCATAGTAGAGTAGAATGCATTTAAATATTTCATAGACATTCAGTAATTTGTGTGTAATTGTCTTGTTAGCAGACCAGTAGAAGTAGAACAGGCTTGTGAAATGGTGTTAGTGATTGCATGGGTAATTTACAGACCTTTGCCATCAGAAAGAGTATTATTGTTGGATAGTATGAAGCTGTGAAATAAAACTACCAATAAGTAAAAAAAGAAACTTAATAAAGGTTTTGTAACAAGCATCTTCAGTGATAACAATTCTACTTGGTCATTTTGAAGCAGCTATAATTTATGACATAGGCAATATATCAAATGAATAAGATAGTATTATGGAGCATTCATATGAAAAGGGTATTTGCAACATTAGTTTCAACTTCCTTCAAGGGACATGATTAAATGATTAATGAAATGTCCCTTTGCATATGCATTTTGAAACAGCAATTAGGCACTGACTGAGGAAATCCACAAATCCTCTCATTTTTCAGTATTATTTCATTCTTGATTTATAAATCACAGAGAATTTTTGAATAGTAATATGTAGTACCTGAGATAGTTATAAAAACACGAAAGAGAATATGTGGGCACAAAATAGTCACAAATACATAAATTCATAATTTAATATTAATTTCCAGCCTATTTATTTAGTCTTATTTCATTGTACTTATATCTGACATTATTTCTGTACTTTGATTGGCATAATTAAGTAGGGAGAATGAATAGGCATTATTATTTTACATATCATCAGTAAACAATAGCGACGAAAGGAGAAGGGAGATGTGGCAGAGGTATATATGTGTTTTTCAAGTTCTCAGTAATCCACTGGAGGCTGTTCTATAAATGATCATTGAAGGGCTGCAAGCTAGCCTATAATTACAGGAAAGAAAGTGGCAGCTCTGGCATTTCATAACTATGTGTCCTCGAAAAGTGCTTTGTGAGTTTGTCACCAATGATAATTTAGATAGAGGCTCATTACCGAACATCACAACACTTTAAAAACCTTTCGCCTTCATACAGAAGAATAAAGGACTATTTTAATGGCAAGGTTCTTTTGTGTCCCACTGAAAAATTCAATCAAGACAAAACCTCATTGACTATTATTGTAGTCTACAGTCTCTCTTCTAATAAAAGCTGTATAGATAAATTAAATAGGTTTCTAAGACCCAAGTATATAATGCAAACATTTTGTACTTTTTTTAGTTCTTTAAGTATAGGATAATTATCACTAAGAAGTACACAAATGTAAAAAACCTTTTAAAAAGTGATTTTATGCAAGAATAAACATTATACTGCATATATCTTTGCTTGTAAAGCTGTATATTCTACTTATTTTGTTCCATTGCACCCTAGTCTTTTTGTATAGCTATAGCATTTAAAAAAATATTCATCATTTATACTGATTGTAGAATAAATATATGTGTGTGTTCCCCAAAAGTTCATACTGAAAAAAAAATACTTTAAGAAAGTACAAAAATATTAACCCTTAAAAATATAATTACCATTGTAGTAATCTGATAGAAAATTATCTCATTCTTCATCAAACTTTTTTTTCTGAAAAAATTTTGGTGAAAAAATGTATAAAACAACTTTCAAATTTTCATTGAATTAGAAATTGGTTACACTTTACATCATAAGGTAAGCTCTGGTTTAACACTGTATGCCTCCTTTCCAGAAAGAGTGAACAAACTTTAAGTTTTCATTACAATTACGTTCATAACAGAACTGAGCAGAGCTGAGCTTGGGGCAGGCAGGTTTAGTGGAGGTGCCTCTCCCGCAGTCTAACCCACACCTCAGACTTGACCTGATACACTTCACTATTTTAGTCCAGTTTCCCTTCAACCAAGAATGACAAGATACATAGAAATTTGTTGTTATGATCAGTGAAGAAGTATTAAAATGAACTGGTTTACTTTTTCAAGGGAAGGCATAGAACGGAATAAAGATTTCTAATTGCCAAATCTAAATAGATATACTAACATATAAACCTACTTATTTATAAATTAGTTCTTTCTCAGAAACACCATCTTAATTATTCTTTATGTATTGCATATATGTCTGTCTAAATATTTTTCTTCTTCATATTTAATTTCAAGAAACATTTTTTTCTGTATACTTTCAAAGTGTTCCTTTTTCCCACTGTGGAAGATAATAGGACTTCAGTGTAGTGCTTCTGAGGTGGAGCATATACCACTGAGTCACACTTTGCTTAACATTCTGTTTCGTGTCTTGTTTTTGTTTAGGCACCTTAACAATGAGCATGCGTTGGATGACCGAAGCACTGCCCAGTGTCGAGTGCAAATGCAGGTGGTGCAACAGTTAGAAATACAGGTTTGTGAAATGCTGACTTAATGGACTTGCTTCTCATATTTCTGTTGGATTAAATTGGGTAGATTCTGAGTCTTTTTAACACAATGCCTAATAGAAATACATGGAATTTTAGACTATGATGGCAATGATTGATAGCTCAGGATGGATTGATATAATGTACTTATCACTTAGACTTATATAATCTTTAGACTATATAATCTACATTTGGATATCCCAAAAGAGTCAAATCTAAATTTGTCCTAATAGTGGTTATACCCTTCCCCCATTGGACACGATTTTATTGTTGGGACATTATTTTATGTGAGCTAATCATGGTTTTTTAAATTAGATTGTACAGTGTAACAAAAAAAACAAAAAAACAAAAAAACCACCTTTACAGCATTATACCTGTAGTGTATTGCCCTGAGAAAAATCTTTTCCTTTTCTACCTTTGGTGTATTTTTAATTAAATAACTTGTAAAAAAAATTTAGGGCTTTTCTGAAGTAGTAGTGGCAAGTCATTTATAATATCCCAGATGGTAGTATATGTGTATCGTGTACTGCTAATTTAAGTTGAAAAATAGTTATTATGGAAAAAAATTGTCACAAAATAAATAGAACTCATAAAACTGATCAGAAAGCAATTATATTACCATATCATTCTTATGCTTTTACTAACCATTTAAATCTTCCTCTTGTGTTTCACCTTAAAGATTATTTTTTCTCATTCAAACCAATACTATGTTTTATTTACTTAAGCATACAATTTATTTTTCTTCACATTTTACTAGATCTCAAATTATTTTAAATCCATCATGTCATTGCTTTTTCCAGAGAGCTGTTAAAAATATTTTACTTTGACTTGTAAAATAATCAAGCACACATAAAAAGCATCAACTGATGCAACTTTAAAAAGGCTTTTTTGTAAACCTGTTTACCATTTATAGAAGGTGGAGCGAAACATAGAGTTCAGCTGATGATGACACAGTCTGCAGGGTGACCAATTATACCTTTTTTTTTTCTTCTGTGTCTGACTGATGGAAAAGTAAGGTCCGTCACTTGTAATGAGACCCAATGCAAGTATAGATGCCGAGTCTGTGGCAGAGTTCAACATTTCACACTGCCTGGTCTCTGTCACTCTATTGAATTAGATTGATGATGGCAGATTGGAGGGGGCACTAACTGGACCTCAGTGGGAATGCATGAAGTGTGTAGACAATCCTGGCAGGCACTTCTCTTTGAGAACCCTTCACCCCTTCACAGCTGTTGGCACTAGTCCATTGCTAACAGCGTCCACAGGACTTTAAAGAGACACTGTAGGCCTTCTAATTTATGGTTTCAGTAACTTGTTACTGTCAAGGCAACTGTGACCTCAATTCTCTTATTGACAAAAAGATGAAGTGTTATTTGTTTTCTCTGACCTTTTAACATAAGGAAAGCTATAAAAGTTTCCCCTCCCCTTCATAGTTAAAGTTGCATCTCCTCCCAAATAAGTTTCTACTGGTAAAGACTTTTATATGCAGCAATCACTATTCTGAGACAAGCTCAATGATAAGATGTATCACTGCAATAAAATAGCTGTATCAGTCATTTCTAAACTGCTCCTGATCTTACTCTTTCTTAACAGCTTTCTAAAGAACGAGAACGTCTTCAAGCAATGATGACCCACTTACACATGCGACCCTCAGAGCCCAAACCATCTCCCAAACCTGTAAGTGCATATTGCTTTATAAACAGTAAATAGCTCTACTGATGTAACAGACTCAGAAAATGAACAATTTAGTGAACGCTAGAAAACAATGAATGTGATGAAAAATATGACAATAATGTGAAAGTAAAATACAATCTCTTGTCAAATTGTATATTTCTTTTAAAGTAATGCTATCTTTTACAAAATCTATCCAATCTATACTATGGGAGACACTAAACAAAGTACACCTATCAGTGCACAAATCACTGCCTTGAAGCTAAAGCAGGAGAATATCTTTCTGTGATAGGTTTACAGATATTAAAAGGAAACCCACTTGGAGCAACCTGAAAAGCAGGAACAGTACAAATCACAAATAGAAAGGTATGTGGTATGCTGAAGAGGACTTAGATCAATCCTAAGATGCATACAAATAGATTTTTTTATCAAATATTTTTTCAAAAATGTCATAGTATTTTTATAGTCATTTTTCTCCTATTTCTTTGGTTCTTTAAGGTGCATTTCGCACATTGATAAGTTTTATTAGAGAGTACACATATTGTTAATTTACAGAGCTATGACAAAAGAAAATGGGTGATTATAAAAAATAATAACTGCAGTTTCCCTCAAAAATATATAAGATTGAAGTGCAACCTAATAACAGTCAGGTACATAGACTGTTGAAAAGAATATACTTTATCTCACTCAGCAAATGTTTGCGCAGAAACTTAGAGTAATCAACTGGGTAACTCTAGTTTAATGAAAGTTTGTGGGGGATAGGTTTTAATAAGTCCCTTGTATAGCCTGACGATTAGTGAGTGTCAGCTTTGCCTCTCCTCCATTTCTTTGGGACAAAAAAGATCATTTGGTTTTGTAGTAGTGGAGGAGATAAAAGACAAAATATATTGTATGAGTTTTCTTGGAATATCTCTGGTATCACTCATCAGTTAATGTTATTCAAAATTTATTCTTTTGCATAAAGAATGTATTTATTTAAACTCTGGTAAGGTATTTCTGCGAAGATATTAGAGATTTTTTCTTTATACTACATTTAAGTATAGGGTACTATAAGCACATTTTTATTTAATTAAAAAATAAACGTTTGAGAATCTTTTTAATCCTATATATATGACTTTTTAAATAAGATTTTTTACTTCATTGCTTCTATAGTATAATATATATAGATAATTGCAAAACAGAATAATTGTGTCATAAGTCCATCAGGAATCTGTAGCTTGTTCTTTTCCAATTAATTATTCAATCAGTAAATTTTTTTAAAACTCCAGCAGCATGGTTACATCTACACTAATAAAGAATTTTCAGCCTATAATCCAAAACAGAACCTGAATGAATAATGTAATTGAAGTATTACATTACATAAACCACACATGAAAGAATTGCTAATTGCGTTTGATGGTGGGCAATTAATATAGAATTTTAGATGAGTGATTTAAAATGAAACCACAGTTTACAGTTCCCTTTGGAACTAGCAATATCTGAAGGAACTGCACTACTGGCCTCAAATTGGTTTGAAAGAAGAGTGGTCAATACACCCACCCCTAAAAATACCCTAAAATTTATACACTGTACAAAAGAAGCTTCAAAATTGATATGATAGTGGATATTTATGATCTCATGTGCCGTGGCTCAGTTGAGACAGCCCACACATTTGATAAATATTAATAGCATGAATTTATTACCAAAGAGAAATGAGCTCTGTTGGTTCATCACTGCACCCTTAACAGCTATCAGTACATGAACACAAGGTGCAACCGCACTGTCTATTATATGACCCCATTTACTCTCTGAATGGTACTTCATTAAATGGTACCTTTTGGCCATGCTATGGATGGATGAAAATCAAAGTTATCAAGGCTGCGAGTCCTGAATAATGAGTTTCACCCAACCTTGACTATATTCTGATGAGCTGATGTGGCTAAGTGCTGATCCTGGCTTTTACATGCTCCCCTTTAGTTAATAATAAATTCTACTTTATCAGTTTGTGATTGCACACATACAAACATGGTATGCTTATTATTGCCAGATGGCAGAATCAGTTACTGTAGCATCGTAAACATGAGTAGTTTGCATAGAAAAAGATGTATTTCTCCTGTTTTGATAACTTTTACCATGTTCACAAAATATTTAGAATGTCCTGTCAAGTACTCATCAAGACAGATCTTTCATTGATTTGCAATGTTGGCATTTTTCTGGCTTCTGAATGTGCCATTTATTCTGGTTTTTGATTTCTAAAAGTGACTATGTAACCATTTAGCTGAGTTTTTAAGTATGAAGAAGTGCTTTGCTTTTTTTTAAAATAGTTTTAACATACAGCTATGCAGTTGTGACGATATGGTCTACATATAACATTACTAATTATACATTCTGGTGTTGATTTAAAAATATAAAATATAATTTGCAACATCACACACATAGATGCATGTGCCTCTTTCTTCATTTCTCAAAGTAGGTAGAAGTACTTTTGCATACTCTGGAGAAGCTTACAGCAGTGGTTTTGTAAATGTATTAAATGCAGCATTTAGTAGCATTATCTCAGCTTTTATTTATGTACGTAACAAAGAATTCCCAGCTCAGTCTGCTGGCTTAGAGTGCGAGCAGAGTAACAGTTTGTGGTTTATTGGGAACAGATGCATTTAGGGATGCCTTCAGGGTGCCAGTCGTTATTATTACGCTGCTAATGTGCTGCTTCTGGCTGCTGCCCAAGAAAGAAGAACAATTAGCTGGCATATGTTAATTTTTGTTTCCCTAACAAATCTCTCTACTGACTAAATGTGTAAAACAAATCTACAAAGAAAGATCAATCAATGCTGTACACATCATTTTCTCCCCATTAAAAAAAAAAAGGTTTATCTTAAGAAGTGTATTTGGGATTTGAAAAGGCAGGTGTTGCTAAATTATATATAAAAGCTTAATATTCTCTATTTAGCCACTAATCAGTTACTTCATACAGAAGCAAAACAATTAAAACTAGTTTTCTTGCTTGGTTGCATAGATTACTGCATAAACTGAAAGATCCATAGATTACCTCTTATGAATATCATTTAAATACATGGCAGAAATCTTTTTATGTGCTGCCCTATGTAAAAATTTTGCTAATTGGATGCTATTTATGACAAAAGTGTGTGGTAAATATGACAGAGGTGATATGAGTTTTTGGTAATGAAGAACAGGGCCTTTCTGAGGGGAGTAATGAAGGGCACACTGTTAAACAGCTTGCATACATTCTCACCTTTTTCCTTTTTTCTACCCTGACACCCACTTTCCAGGGTACATCAGCATTAAGTGACACTGTAATCATAAATTGAAAATGATACTTCCAGAGGAATTGGCAAACTTGACATTTCATTATATTTGTTAACACATGCCACAAATGATTGTTAGTGAGGAAATTCCATTTTCCTCTCTCCATCTCCAATCAGATTTAATTTGAAAATTTGCAGCCTCCTCTGGCTAATTTGCAATTAAGACAATTTTGTTTGAATATGTAGTAATGTCATTACCATTCCACCAAATTAGCAAGGAGACTAAAGGTCAGTGTAAAATTTTCCAGCTGGCTGGAGCCTCTCAGCTGAGATTTGGGACTATGGAAAAAAAAATTCTGGCAGCAACAGAATACCAACTTATTTTAAGTCCTGTTGGTTGAAAACATTGCACCCTTCATTATTGCTGTTGTTGTTGCTTCACTGGGGGCTGGACCTATTTAACAACAGGGGCAGTCAGTGATCGGCAGCTGGCTTTTATTTAAGGAAATACACTGTCGCTGAAGTCTGGTAGGACAAGGAGTTAGTCCTAAGAAACATTGCCGTAGATTATTAGATAACCTCTACCAGCAGCCTCTAATTAGAGTTCTTATGATACAATTTCATCCTGTAATTAGTTGAGATTGGCTGCTTCCTTTTGCAGCTTATTAGTGGCAACACAGCTGTAGAAGTGAATCCACTCTCATTTGTCAAACCTTTTTAAGTCTTTTTCTCTTGTCTCTACCTTTTTCCTGCCATCTCTTGGGTCCTTGCAGCTAAATCTGGTGTCTAGTGTCACCATGTCGAAGAGCATGTTGGAGACATCCCCACAGAGCTTACCTCAAACCCCTACCACACCAACGGCCCCAGTCACCCCGATTACCCAGGGACCCTCAGTAATCACCCCAGCCAGTGTGCCCAATGTGGGAGCCATAAGAAGGCGACATTCAGACAAATACAACATTCCCATGTCATCAGGTAGGATATGAATGCTCAGTAGAGCTCTTTTATTTGGGGAAAGGAAAACTAGCTGAAACAACTGTGCAGGAGCCATTCCAGAGCACATGGAAACTGGAGTCATGATTTATGGTGTGATAATTGTCTTAGTCCTGGTAAATGTGGATAGGGGTGATTTCCTAAGCACATTATGATGAATTGTTCCAAATGGTTGTTCAGGAAAGAAAGCCTCCCCCCGCTCCGTCCCCGCCCCTTAGAGACAGTGAGGGATGTATTGTTGAGATAGCCCATATTATCACCTCAACTCAACAAGATCCTTTGATCTCCAAGGGAAGGCTATAGCAATACAGCACCTGCAAGTAATGCTATATGAGAAGAGCCACTTAAAACCATGTAAGGCTTTATGCTAGACAGTTCAGGGGATACCTAAATAAAATCCTAGCGCAACTCCTAATGCCTACATGCTAATACTTAGCTTAGATGCATATAGAAGTCCAAGTTTGAATGGAACACCAATTTACCTTCTCTCCCTTTCCTACCCTTCTCCCGTCTCCCCCCATCCCTCACCCTTGCCCCTGGGCATCTGGATAATCACAGTCGCACGTTGTAACTATTATTAGCCCAGAGCCCTTTTTTAACAAAAAAGTGATGTTATTTTTAACGTGAGTACTTTGGGGGGTTTGTGTTCTCTTTGTTAGACGGCCACAGATCCCTAGAGATTATCCTGAGGTTCTTTAAGAAGTATTAGAACAGGAAAGAAAGTGAAGATTTTGGTGGGGGGGAGGGGCAAAAGTCCATGTAAGAAAATGCCTAAACCACCAGCTTTAAAGAGGACCTGGCTATTGGAAAAATCTTCAGGCCAGCGGGCCACACCTTTCCTGAAGTGCTGCAAACAACTAGGAGACGCTTCATTTGCACTTCACGTCGGAAATGGCCTTTTTC
>PVJI01009191.1:45000-67543 GCA_004026765.1 Micronycteris hirsuta
TAACATTTATGTTTTAAAAAATATTTTAAAGGGCAGTTCAAAGGTTGTTTTACACTCTTTTTATTTCACTAGGCTGCCTTGGCAGAGAGCAGTTTACCTTTGCTCAGTAACCCTGGACTGATCAATAATGCATCCAGTGGCCTACTACAGGCAGTCCACGAAGATCTCAATGGCTCCTTGGATCACATTGACAGCAATGGGAACAGCAGTCCAGGTTGCTCACCTCAGCCACATATGTAAGTGTAGTTAACAGACTCGATGAAATTGAGTATTCTTCTAAAGTTTTAAATGATGTGTAAGTAAAAAATACAAGTTTAAGTGGAGTTAAGTTGTACCATGTTAATGATATGAAAATATGTATCAAAATCAAATTTGAGACATCTTTTAGAATCTCTGCAATGTTCTATAATTATTGTAATAACAGGTCTCCACAAATTCTTAATACTACTAACATTATATCGTGGATATAATGTCTGACATGACTGTATCTTATGGGTCATTATCACAGTTTAGTTTGTATGGTGCAGTAAGAGTATTATTTATGATGAGTAAGTTGGCATACAGTTTACTACTATTACATGTCTCTAAGCCATTTATGAACTGTAGTCAAGACATTGCCCATTTTTATAAACCGTAAAATGCAAAGCTTAACTGTTACCCACAGTTTACATAGAAAGCAGAAAAGTGTAACTTTTTGCCTGTCTTATAAATTAGTTTAATTAGATATTCAACTTTAATTACTGGTGCGTCTGTATTGTTAAGGTTTATATGTTATATTTTATGCAAGACTACGATTCCTATTAATATTTAGCAGCTAACTATATCATTAATTACTCTGAAATCTTTTCCCTACCATCTTTGCAATGGAGCTGAGAGAGTGGATATATTAAAAATTGATGTATTATGAATTTCAGAAATGTGTATAACACTTTATAAAAAGCCTGGCCTTATTCATAGGCCAAGCATATCAGTTTCTTGTTTACTAAAAGGTACTGACCCTGGGAGAACCTAGAATTCAGGGGAAAAAATTAGAATCTGAAAAATGAAGTCTACACACCATTCAATTGTTAGATTGAATTATAACGTATGTCTATACATACTTCCTAATATTAAAAATCATATATTTCCAGTTTCAAGCTATTGAGGTAAATATATTACTTTCTGTCATTTTTATATTTTCTTCCCCTATTTTTGAATTAAATATCTAGTCAAAGACCTGAAAGAGAAATGTGGCCTTTATATGTGCCTACTTTCATTTGACCTTTCATAGAATGTTATTTTTGTTGACTTTTTAAACATTTTATTCTACTTGACATATTAATGTCCTTAAGATCATGTACCTAATTGCTTTATAGCACTTTTACTCTATCACTTTTTAAAACACACACACACACACACACACACACACACTGTGAACAATAATGTGTTTCATCAGGTTTCAAACTATGACTTTTCAAAATGGAAAAATTTGTCTTTTGGAAGTGTCTTTAGATGTATTAAATAATACAAAAGAAGTAATAAAACTTGAAGTAGAAAGAACATGAATATATGCTCTTGAGAGTAGCAATACTCTAAAACAAGGAGAGTGAGCAATCAGACAAAAGTTTTTATATTCCTGCTTTATCCTACCAGCCAGGCGGTGGGTAGCTGGAGGCCTTTTACTTTCAGCAGTACTCCTGAGTGTGCTCATGCTTGCTCCCTGTATAAAATGTTAAAACAATAAAACTTTAAAGGCAAATAAGAGTTAGAGCCTGTTTTTCCCCTTTAAAAAGAAGAGCTATTTCAGAGAAATGAAAGACATCCATAAAAGTATTTAAGCTGTTGATGCAACTCCCTGTTGTTAATATGTAGTATATAGTTGTTGTAGACCATATATAGAGGGTATGTAGAGAAGTATTTTTAATGTGTGGATATTAAAATAAAAATTAATGATTCAATAAAATAGATTACTAATGTTATATTTTTAGATCCTGAAATAATATTGGGCTGAATTATAGCATTGTTAGGTCTGTAGTATTTTTTCATTTGGCAATTACTATTTTAAGTTCTTCATTTTATTACTTTAGCTACAGTATAATTGTGGAATATCTCAGAGAAAAAATATTATGTTTAAAACAATACATAAACTATCAGGAGCTTGCTGGCGGGCGCATAGGCATGGACAGTGTGCAGGACTGTGAGGGACAGGCAGGCAGAGGGCAGTGGGTGGCCACAAGCAGGAGGTGGACTCAGTGGGGATGAGCAGTTACTTACCTGTGTCAGTTCCTTATCCTGACTAGGAATTGGATGGGACAGACAGTGATGGTGGTTACTGCGGCAGCATGTGTGCCCCTCAAGTGACTGCCCATGTGATATTCAGAATGACATTTGCCGGACTCATTTGGAACTGCAATGATGGAGAAGAAGGTTTATGTATAACCATCAGGGATAGAATATCTAGAGTACATTGTATATTCCAAGCTTACATGTTCCTTTAAAAAGTTTCTCATTGCTGATAAATGGGAAATTTTTTTAGCTAAGCTAAGCTCTAAGAGATATTACATGGACCCCTATATTCAACAACTCAAATTACTCAGTCTGAGGTTTTGTGAAAGAGCTAGAAATGTTCTCTGATAAGATGTTTCTTGGACTATGGTCATGGTGGCGGCATTGGTAAACACAGCTCACCCCTCGCACAACCACAGGAAAATTACAACTGAACTATGGCAGCCATTATACATAACCACCTGAAATCAAGCTGAATGGAAATCCTGCAACTGTGGAATTAAAGAAGAAACCACATCTAGACTGGTAGGACGAACAGAGATACAGAATGGGTGGGTACCACATCCACATGTGGCAAATAAAAATTGGTGGATGAGAGGGATATCTCCAGAGTGAGAGGTCACAGTCCAACAAAAGTACCCTTTTCTAAGGGTTCCAGTGCCAGTAAGATAATTCTCCATATCTTCTGGCTGTTAAGAAGTGGGAATTGAGGCTGAGGAAGACAAAAACTTCTGGATTCCCAAGCAGTTCCTCTTAAGGGCCAACACATGGCCTTACTTGAAAAAACTACCTCTGAGCAACAGCATCAAGGCAGCAGCTTGGAAGGCATCAGAGGCATATGGGGAGGAACTGAAGTGTCTAACATTAGGGCAAGAGCTTGGAGGCAGCTTTCTCTAGACAGAAGTACTGACAAAGGCCATTGTTCCTTTTCAGAGCCCTTCTCCTACAAAGCCAGCAGGCAAGCACAATATTGTAGACTCCATCAACCTGGCTTCACACTATTTGCCCTACCCTGGTGATTCTCTAACGCTCTGCCTCACCCAACATTTGGGCCCACCCAAGCTGTTCCCAGTGGTTTGTTCTTATGAATGGCTTGTCTTATCTCATGCTTCAGATTTTCTTAAATTCTCTCAAATAAGCAGCATCAGGCCTCAGTGAGCCCTATACCTCTCACTAAGTGGCCCCAGGCCTGACACTGGCAGCAGCTGGCCTTGGTTCATATCCTGGCCTCACTTGGACACCTTCAAGTCTAACATAAGCAGCAGCCACCTACAAATTTCTTTGTAGCTTATGTTGGGTGGTCCAGGATAGAATACAAGTGGAGGCTGACCTTGGCCCGCACCTCCTGGGAGGCCCCAGAGTCTGTGAACCCAGTGTACAGCTATAGACCATGTCAGAGCACAACCACCCAATGACATCCACAACTGACCCCCTCAGGGGCTGGATCCTGTGGGCAACAGAGCCCTGCTGAAGTAAGTTCTGCTCTGTAGAATAGGCCCTTGCACAGCTAATCCTCCATGGTGTTTAGAGGTTGGTGGTCAGTGGTCACATCAAGTCTCTGCAACTGATTGACCTGGGTAAATCCCTCTCATTGACCTGCCAACAGCAATCAGGGCTGAACAACAAGAGGAAGGTGTACACAGTTCACATGGTGTGCATACTTCAAGTGCCCAGCTTGGGTGATAGGGGAGGATGTGCTAATGGACCCTACAGGACACCTACTACATTAGGCCGTTCTACCAAACCAGGGAACATAGCAGCTCTACCTAATACATAGAAATAAATACAGGGAGACTACAAAAATGAGGAGACAAAGAAATAATTCCCAAATGAAAGAGCATAACAAAACTCCTGAAAAAGAACTAAGCACAATGGAAACAAACACTCTACTACATGCAGAGTTCAAAACACTGGTTATAGGGATTCTAAATGAACTTAGGGAAGAGTAGATAAACTCATAGAGAACTTCAACAGCATTAAAAAATGACATGGAAACTATAAAAAAGAACCAGTCAGAAACAAAGGATCCACAAACTGAAATGAAGAGCAGTTTACAGAGATTCAACTGTAGAGTGGATGACGTCAAGAATCAAATCAATGATTTGGAATATAACCTAGCAAAAAACACCCAATAAAAACAGGAAGAAGAAAAAAGAATTTTTAAAAAATGAGAAGACTACAAGGAGCCTCTGGGACAACTTGAAGTCTACAAACATTTGTATTATGGAGAGTGCTGGAAGGATGAGAGAGCAAAACATCAAAAACTTATTTGAAAAAATGACAGAAAATTCCCTAACTAGTTGAAGGAAATAGACATACAAGTCCAGGAAGCACAGAGATTTCCAAAGAAGATGAACCCAAAAAGGTCCACACCAGGACACACCATAATTAAAATGCTAAAGGTTAAAGACAAAGGGAGACATTTTTTTTTCTAAAGGGAGACTTTTAAAAGCAGGAAGAGAAAAGCATCTAGTTACCTACAAGAGAGCTCCATAAAACTGTCAGCTGATTTCCCAAAAGAACCTTTGCAGGCTAAAAGGTATTGGTAAGAAATAGTCAAAGTGATGAAGAGCGAGTACCTACAACCAAGATCACTCTATCCAGCAAACCTATAATTTAGAATCAAAGGGCAGATAAAGAGCTTCCCAAATTAGAAAAAGTTAAAGTTCATCACCACCAAACAAGTATTATATGAAATGTTAAAGGGTCTTTGTTAAGAAGATAAAAAAGTATAACAATAAAATGTCAATAAATACATAACTATCAATAATTGAATCTAAAAAACAAAATAAACAAGCAGAACAGAAACTTTCATAGATACAGAGAATGTTTTGATGGTTGCCAGATGGGAGGAGGATTACAGAGATGGGCAAAAATGGTGAAATGATTAAGAAGTACAAATTGGTTGTTATAGAATAGTCATAGGGATGTTAAGTACAGCATAAATAATATAGTAGCCATAGAATATATATGCATGACCCATGGACTAGGACAATAGGATTGCCTTAAGAAGTACAGGGTAGTCTGGGTAGAAGGGTAAAGGGGAAAAATAATTCGGATAACTGTAATAACATAAATAATAAAATAATTTAAATTAAAAATGAAACAATATATAAAAACTGTGTATTTAATACCTGATTTATTGCCACTATGGCTCTATAACATTAAAATGTTCATAGTCAATACATTGTATGTTTATGCATATATGAGTTAGTGTAGCTTGTTAGAGTTTTCAAAAAAGATAAAAATTAGAGGAAGACCAAATCTTGTCCTTTCATAATTTATATAAATTTACATAATTTATATAAATTATAATCAAATTTTAAATTATCATGCAACATACTGAGTTGACATTCATTTTTGAATCATTAAATTTTTTATATAAGATGTCAAATATTGTTGATAGAATGTCATTTCAGTATTTTGTATTTTCATCTCCATAGTTTTTAGATATCCGTACTTAAAGAAGGTTAAATGTCTTATATACATTATGAGGCAAAGGAAAAATATGATCTAATTCTTTCAATCAAAATTTGGTAGCATATAATTCAATACACTTCAAATACTTAGAAAATTAAACATAAGTGAAATAATTTTATAGACCATTTATTTATTTTTAAATTATATTTACTAGGGTGACATGAGTTTGCAAAACCCTACACATTTCAAGTAAAGCATCATATAAAACTCAATAAAACATCATCTGCTCACTGCATCAGGTGCCCATGGCCCTAAGCAAAGTCTCTTTCCACCCCCATTTTCTTCCCCTTAACCCACCTCTGCCTACCGTCCACCCCACTTTCTTTCTGGAATCACAGCACTATTGTCTGCGTCTATGTGTTATGGATATGTTTTTTAGCTAATCCCTTTACCTTCTTTCATCCAGTCCCCCAGCTTTCTCCCACACCTATCAGTCCGTTCCTTGTGTCCATGCCTCTGGTTTTATTTTCTGTGTCAGTTTATCTTGTTCATTAGATTCCACATATAGGTAAGATCATATGGTATTTGTCTTTCAGTGACTGGCTTAATAATATCAAGGTTCATTTACACTGTCACAAAAGGTAAGATTTCCATTTTTGTCCGGCTGCATAGTATTCCAGTGTGTAAATGTACCATAGCTTTTTATCCACTCATCTACAGTTGGGCACTTGGACTATTTCCATATCTTTTTTTTTTGCATTTCATTATTTATTTAGATGTTTAAGCTCTCACACTAGACTTTTTACAAGCTGGTGAACACTGACAAATTATTTCTCTCACAGAATTATAACCACACATTCCCAGACAGTATAAATATATGGTTGAACTAACATTAATACACATCACCATTTTATCATTACATAACAAAACAAATTATCAAGTATCCAAATATTAAGTTACACAGCTCAAAAGGCATATAAAATATTAGATGTCTGCTCAATTTATTAGCAGAAACCCACTTTATTTTTTTTGCAAGAGAGGGTGGGAAGGAAAAAAAATCACACGTCAAACAAGTTGGTAAACAGAATGTATGAAAACATATAATTTCAGAATTTTTATGATTAAGAATTGTTTCAGCTACAACAAAGCATCTCTACCTTTAAAAAAGTATTTACTATAGAGCATTATTCTACGTGTTCCACACAAGACAAAAGCAACATTTTACTAAAAATACTTAATAGCCCCCTCCCATTCTTTTCTCAGGCCCTCCCTATAAGTTGCACCCCAAGTGCAAACATTAAATTAACTGTAAGGTTTTTTGTCTGGAGACATTAAAGACATGTGCTTCTGTACAATGTAGGTTTTCAAAATGGAGGCTTTCCATAACAACACAAAAAGAGATTTATAGAAAGACATTAAATAATCACTAAGACTTGGTATAAAATCAAGAAGTTGAGCAAACCTGATGTATACTTGTATGAATGTGGGAGATGTAAACATAAAGTGAGCAGGCAAATAACCATATAGGCCCTACTTTCTATGTTTGAAATGACTGAAGGGATTAAACACATAAGGTCCAGAGTGTTCATAGTTCCTGGGATTTTAGTTCTGTACGATACTAAAAATATACAAGCATTGTGCTGGACATTTTGGCACCTAATCTTTCTAAATCTCATATATTGATACGATTCTGGCATGGGAATAGATTTAAAGATATAACTCAATACTGCGTGATTTCAGAAAAAGTCAACTGGTACAAATGATAAGCACATTTTAAAGCTGAAGAGTAAGAATCTCTTGTTAAAGTGTAAGTAACAATAGGTTGATCGAAACCCAAACACAGAGGTTGTAATTCTGTCAAGCCTGTGGCCTGGTAAAACTGCTTTTCAATACTCCTATGGAATCTTCATTAGATTTATTCACCAAGCTAATACGTATGACAAATTAGGTCCTATCTCAAGTTCCACTTCCAAGGCAATAGCATCAGGAACCTGTTTTATTGAATGCAACAGTTGTTTCTATGACCATTGGAGTCCTTGAAGCGCAGCCGCATTTTAGGGCGATACTTCTCCAAATACAAAAGTTGCTTGCTGTTAAAAGCTCCACACCGCTTTTGTCTTATGAACGGTACTGCGTCTTCATATTTCATTCCGCCTTCAATTAATGCTAGGGCAACAAGCACTGGAGCTCTCCCAAGGCCTGCAACACAATGAACAGCAATACGACAACCAGGTTCTTCACGAAACTTAATTTTTACAAGACCTAACCAGTCATCAACAATCTGGTTGGATGGTGGTGCACCATCATCAAAAGGTCAATCAAGAACATGGATGCCTTCTTTCTCCACAAGAGTAGTGTCATAAGTTGCTTCACATACTCTAACTATTGTGGTAACACCATACTTCTTATGTTCCTCTATAAATTTGTTTAAGGTCGCATTGGTTGGATTGTGTGTAATAAGAAATCTCGTGTTCTTGTATGTGACTTCCACAGGAGCTGGGCAGTTCATTCGAGCCATGTTTAACTTAGTTAAAAAACACCCAGTGGGGTTATGAAAGAATTTAAAAATTGAATACAGAAATGGTGCAAATAAACTGAGTCTACTTCAATGTACTCCACTTGAGATTCTCAGTGCTTTGAGTATGAAGTTGGGAGTAATGGGAAATGAAATGAACCTCCTAAGAAGCAGCAATTCTTCAATACAGTAATACTGAGGCAATAGAAAGGAAGTGCACTGAGGTTTACCCCATCCAGGTCAGAAATCTTGTAAAATGCTCTGCAGATTTCAATTCAACACTTCTGTGTCCAGGTTAACCACTCTTACGGGGGCTTCTTGGTGGAGTAGTAATGAATTTCTGCAGTTCACTTGTCTGCATAGAGGTCGTGCTGTGCCTGGCAATAATCTCCACTGCCCTTCAGAAACTCCATAAATGTGTGACCAAGAACACCACAGAACTGAGGAATATGTTTGCTCATTGAAGATTGTGGCCTAATCATACAGCCGGTCCCGAGTTGGCAGCGACACAGATGGCAGAGGTGCTGCAGGGCAGGGGGCGGCGGTGGTCGTGGTGGCGCAGCGAAGTCTTTGCAGACAGCGACGGCGGTACCAGACTCTACCGTGCAGTGAACTGCTCGGAGAAGACAGTGTAGCCAAGCCGGCCCGCAGTCAACGGAGCCAAGGCGCTCGCCGAGGCCCTATTTCCATATCTTGATTATTAAAAATAATGTTGCAATGAACATAGACGTGCATATATTCTTTCAAATCATGTTCCTTCAGATAAATTCCCAGAAGTAGAATATGTGTCAAAAGTTTCATTTTTAATTTTTTTGAGGAAACTTTATATTTTTTTCCACAGTGGCTGCACAGTCTGCATTCCCACCAACAGTGCACATGGGTTTCCTTTTTCTCCACATCCTGGCAGACACTTGCTGTTTGTTGATTTATTGATGATAACCATTCTGGCAGTTGTGAGGTGATATCTCATTGTGGCTTTAATTTGCATGTCTCTGATTATAAGTGACATTGAGCATATTTTCATATGTCTATAGACCATCTCTATGACCTATTCAAGGAGTGTCTATTCAGGCCCTTTGCCCATTATTTAATTGAATTGTTTGTCTTCCTGGTGTTGAGTTGTATAAGTTCTTTTTATATTGTGGAAGCAAACCCCTTATCAGATGTGTCATTGGCAAATATGTTCTCCCATACAGTGGCTTCCTTTTTCATTTTGTTAATGGGTTGTTTTGCTGCACAGAAGCTTTTCAGTTTGATGTAGTCAGATTTGTTTATTTTTCCTTTGTTTCCCTTTCCCTAGGATATATATTGGCAAAATATTACTATTAGAGATGTTTCATATTTTGCTGCCTATGTTTTAGGATTTTTATGGTTTCACAAATTACAATGAAGTCTTTTATCCATTTTTAGTTTATTCTTGAATATGGTGTAAGCAGGTGATCTTGTTTCACCTTCTTTTTTGCATTTACCTTTCCATTTTCCTAATAACATTTATTGAAGAGATTGTCTTTATTCCATTCTATACTCTTGCTTCCTTTGTCAAATATTAATTCAACCCATAGGCATGGGTTTATTTCTGGGCTCTCTCTTTGTCCCATTGATCTACAGGCCTGTTTTTATGCCAGCATCAGGTTATTTTGTTTAAAATAGCCATGTAGCATAGTTGGATATCAGGTATTGTGATACTTCCAACTTTGTTTTTCTTTCTCAAGATAGCTAAGGCTATTTGGAGTCTTTTTTGGGTCTTTATAAATTTTTGTAATATTTGTTTTACATGCCATTGTGAAACATGCCATTAGGATTTTCATAGGAATTGTATTGAATTTATAGATCGCTTTGGGTAGTACGGACATTTTAATGATGTTAATTATTCTAATCCGTAAACACGGTATATGCTTCCACTTACTTGTATCTTCCTTGATTTCTTTCTTCAATGGCTTATACTTTTCCAAATACAGGTCTCTTTCACCTCCTTGGTTAAATTTATTCTTAGGTATCTTATTTTTTTGTTAAAATACTGAATGGGATTTTTTGTTTCTCATTCTGATATTTTACTTTCATTGTATAGAAATGCCACCAAATTTTGAATATTAATTTTGTATCTTGCTACTTTGCTGATTTCATTTATTAGATCTTGTGGCTTTTTGGTGATGCTTTTAGGGTTTTATATGTAAAATATTATATCTTCTGTGAATAATGAAAATTTTACTTCCTTCTTTTCAGTTTGGATGTTTTTTATTTTTTCCTTTTGTTTGATTGCTGTGGCTGGGACTACCAGTACAATGTTACCTAAGAGTAGAGATTTTAAGGGAAATACTTTTAGTTTTTGTGCATTGAATATTATGATGGCTATTGGTTTGTCATATATGGCCTTTATTATGTTGAGGTATGTTCCCTCTATTCCCACTTTGCTGAGGGTTTTTATGATCAATAGGTGCTGAATTTTATCTAATGCTTTTACTGTATCTTGGTATTTTCTTGTTCTTTCTTTCCTTCATTTTATATATGTGGTATATCCTGTTTATTGATTTGCGAGTGTTGGACCAACCTTGCATCCTTGGAATAAATCCCATTTGATCATGATGTATGATCTGTTTAAAAATTGCTGTATCCAAGCTTCTAATATTTTGTTCAGGATTTTAGAATCTATTTTTATCAGAGATATTGGCCTATAATTTTCTTTCTTTGTAGTGTCTTTATTTGGTTTTGGAATTAGGATAATGCTGGCTTGATTAAAGAGCTTGGAAGTCCTCCCTGCACCTGAATATTTTGGAGTAATTTGAGGATAGGTGTTATTTCTTCTTTGAATATCTCGTAAAATTTCCCTGTGAAGCCAGGACTTCTGGTCCAGGACTTCTGTTTGTTGGGAGTTATTTGAATACTGCTTCAATTTCATTATTTGTAATTGGTCTACTCTGATTTTTTTATTCTTAATGATTCAGTTTTGAAATAATGTATGTTTCTAGGAATATATTCATTTCATCCAGATTGTCCAATTTTTGCCATATAGTGTTTATAGTATTTTCTTGAAATCCTTCATATGTCTATGGTTTCAATTTTTACTTCTCCTCTTTTATTTCTTTTCTTTTATTACTACTTTTATTGTTGTTCAAGTACAGTTGTCTCCATTTTCCTCCCTCTACTCTGCCACACCCCACCCTTGATCCTACCCCCTTTGGCTTTGTCTATGTGTCCTTTATACATATTCCTTGAAGGACCTTCCCCTCTTCTCCCCCATTATGCTTCTCCCTCCTCCCCTCTGGTGACTGTCACTTTGTTCTTTATTTCAATGTCTTTGGTTATATTTTGTTTGCTTGTTGATTAGGTGCCGCTTATAGGTGAGATCATATGGTATTTGTCTTTCACCGCCTGGCTTATTTCACTTAGCATAATGCTCTTCAGATCTACCCATGCTGTTGCAAAGGGTAGGAGCTCCTTCTTTCTCTCAGCTGTATAGTATTCCATTGGGTAAATGTACCATGGTTTTTTTATCCATCCATTTACTGATGGTCACTTAGGTTGCTTGCAACACTTGGCTATTGTAAATGGTGCTGCTGTGAACATTGGGGTGCATAGGTTCTTTTGAATGGGAGTTTAAGGATTCTTAGAATATAATTCCAGCAGTGGAATTGCCAGGTCAAAAGGCAGTTGAATTTTTAGTTTTTTGAGGAAATTCCATACTGTTTTCCACAAAAAAGATTGGATTTTCAGTCCAATCTTTATTATTTTCTTCCTTCTACTTATGCTGAACTTTGTTGTACTTCTAGCTCTTTTAAGTGTAGGGTTAGATTGTTTATTTTTGATTTACTTGATTCTTGTGTTGGGCTTGTAATGCTATGAACTTTCCTTTCATGATTGCTGTCACTGCTTCTCATAGATTTTGGCTTTTTGTGTGTTTATCTTTATTCATTTCCATTTAATATTTGATTTGACAGTATATATATGGGTCATGTTTTCTTATCCATTCTGCTACCCTATGATTTTTTTATTGGAGTACTTTATCTGTTTACATTTAAGACCATTATTGTTAGGCATTTATTTATTTCCATTTTATTCTCTATACGTCTCTCTCTCTCCTCCTTCCTCTCCTCCTCCTCCTCCCTCTTCTTCTTCTTCTTCTCCTTCCCCTCCCCCTCCCCTCCTCCTCCTCCTTCCTCTTCCTCTTCCTCTTTCTCTTTCTCCTCTTCTTCTTCTTCTCCTCCTCCTCCTCCTCCTCCTCCTCCTCCTTCTTCTTCTTCTTCATCCTTCTTATCCTTCTTCTCCTCCTCCTTCTTCTTCTTCCCCTCCTTTTTCTCCTCCTTCTCCTCTTTCTTCTCCTTCTTATTCTTCCTTCTAGAAGTCCCTTTAACATTTCTTGCAATACTGGTTTGGTGTTAATGAACTCCTTTAGCCTTTTTTAATTATTTTTTGTCTCCAAATCTCTTTATTTTGACTTTAATTTTAAATGAGAATCTTGCTTGATGGAATAGTGTTGGTTGCAGGTCCTTGCTTTACATCACTTTGAATATATCATACCAGTCCATTCTGTGTGAAATGTTTCTCTTGAGAGATAAGCTGAGAGCCTTATGGGAACTCTTCTGTAGGTAACTAACAGTTTTTCCTTTGCTGCCTTTAAGATTCTCTCTTTGGCTTTAACCTTTGCCATTTTAATCATGATGTTACTTGGAGTGGGTGTCTTTGAGTTCATCTTGATTGAGATTCTCTGTGCTTCCTGAACTTGTGTGACTTTTCTTTTTTTAACCAGGTTAGGGATGTTTTCAGCCATTATTTCTTTAAACAGGTTCTCTATGTCTTGCTCACTCTCTAGTTCTTCTGGTATCTCTCTGATGTGGATGTTGTTACACTTGATATTGTCCCGGATGTCTCTTAGACTTTTCTCATTTCTTTTAATTCCCTTCTTTTTAATGTTCTTCTTGGTGCTTATTGTTATCTTGTCCTCTTATCTGCTGATTTGATCCTGTGCTTCACCTAACCTGCTGTTGATTGTCTTTATTTCAGATAATGTCCTCTTGACTTCTGACTGGTTCTTTTTTATGGTTTCTATATCCATTTTATTGCTTACTATCCCTTTGTTTAATTTCTTACTGAGATCATCCATTTTTCTCCTAAAATTCTTGAGGACCCTTATAACCATTGTTTTAAACTCTGCATCTGATATTTTGGTCACTTGCATTTCATTTAATTATTTTTCTGGGGATTTATCTTGTTCTTTCATTTGGAGCATTTTTGTTTTGTTTCCTCATTTTGTCTCTGTGTATTAGGTGGATCTACTATGAGTTCCAAACTTGTTATGATGACTTTATGATGAAGGTGTATTGTTGGGATCAGTAGCATGGTCTTCTAGATCACATGAGATTTGTGTTCCAGGAATGTTTCTTGAGGGTTATGTGCACTCTCCTGTTGTAGTTAAGCCTTGAATGTTTTTTACTCATTCATGGGTAAAGATAATCCTTCAGATTGGCTGACTATAAAAGTAAACCTCAATTGCCATGTGTGAGATGCTGTTCAGGGACTATTTCCCAAGGCGGAGTTTCCAACAGGGTTTTGTGCCTGCTGGAATCCCCCTTGTGTATGCTGCTTGTGTGGTTAGTTGGGTCAAGCTCCAGTGTGGTATGCAGTCCACCACTGGTTTTGTTGTTTCTGAGTTCACTTGGGTGGGGTTCAGTTACATGTCAGATATTGTGTGTAACTGGCCTTGGGCTAACTGTCTGGTGCTACTGAGCTGTTTACTATTTGTGACTGTGTGTATTGGACCTGGATGGGTGTGGAAGGGACCAAACTTTGTATAAAGGTCTGCTTCCTCCAGCTTACAGCTGGGGGCAGATCTGTAAAAAGACAAGCTCCCTGAGTTCCACCTGTACTTGTCACCTACTCTGCTTCACCCTGAGGTTTTCTGATCTTCCTTTACAGCATTCCAAAGAAATACTAGAGTGAGCCCAGGCTGGTTTTGAACCACAACCCCATCCATATGTTGTGAGAGCAAGACAACTGTGGTTGTGAGGATAGGGCTAGTGGGTTCTCTACTTGGGGCTCACACAGTCAGGCAGTCAGTGAGGAAATGGTGGCCTCTGCTCCAGAGCCAAAGCACATAGTCTCTACCAGGGTCTCTAACTCTAGTATCCCCTGGAGTGACTTGCTGTAGGTTCAGGATGAGTGCAACCTGCCATCCCATATGTAGGAGACAGCTTGGCCACTCTGGTCTCAGGGGAACATATCAAAAGAGTCTCCCATTGGGGCTGATGCTGACTGAGCCTGCAGAAGGGGGCTAAGAGCTTTGTCCCAGTCTCACACAATATCCTCTGAGGGAATCACCCTTTGAATGCCCCTGCTCTGAACCACTCTCCTTTCTTTCTGTGAACGTAAGCTCAGTGGGGTGGCAGTATATGTGACTTGGTAGGGCTAATCCAAGTAGTTTCCCACAAACTGTAGGATGGGAGTGGGCACTTCTTCCCCTTTTTGGGGTAACATGGGCTGAGCTCACTGGGGATACAGGAATGGCTTTTCCCACTACAATGTATCCACCCACTCCAACCCCCAGCCAGCTGATTCCCAGACCAAAACTTCCATGGGTGACACAGTCTAAATCCCAGCTCTGCACAGTACTGTGGTCTCCTGCTTGGCTAAACTCAGCATAGTGGGTACAGCCCAAGTGGTTCAACAGGTGGGGAGGGTGCCACCTATGCACTCAAGGTGGGGGAGACTGGCTCTCTTTTGATCACCACACAGTTTAGTCACTGTCTGGGTGTCCACCAATAGCCTCCCCAGAAAAAGAGGGTCCCAAAAGTCACTGACAGCTGAAGCCAGCAGACCCCTCCACAGGCCCTGCATAGAGCAGAGTGGGCTTGCTAGAAGTCAGAGACCAGGCCTCATACTCCCCGGGCTAGGGCTGTGACAATAGAACTGCTTGTCCCTGAAAAGGCATCAGGGTCTCTCAGAAATACTGAATCTCTGCTGCTTTTCAGCACCAGATGCCATGTGAGCACCTCTTTCCATCTCTGTTGCTTTGGTTTGGGGATCCCTGCATGTGGTTGAGACCTCATATTCCTCATGAGAAGGAGTTTTGTAGCTTGGCTATCCCTCTGGTCCCCATTGCACCTGGCTGTGGTGGCTAATCCTTTCTCTGTCTCTGCCTTTCTTACCAGTCTCTATGAGGCTTCTTCTGTAAATCCTTGATTATAGTGTTTCAGTTTAGCTTGTCTTCAGTTGATTATTCAGGTTGATTGCTCTTTAATTTTGCTGTAAATCCAGCTTGGGGTTTGGAGCAAGTTAGTGTATCTTCCACCTACTGTGGAGCCATCCCGGAATCTCCTTTATAAGCCATTTAAATAGCATGCTTATGCATCCTGAAATGAAGTCATGGTACTTGTATTATTTTGGAATGGGATAGTTATACTGATGCCATTAAAAACTAGAATCAGAAAAACCAGGTTGTATCAGTAGTATATGTGCTATGGTGACAGATTGCATGGGTTCTATGCCTAGATTTAGCACTTAATAGCTAAATAGGATTCACATTTTTCCTCAGTTTTCTCAGCTAAAAATGAGATAAGTAATAATACCTACCACATAGGATACATGCAAGTGGAATGAATGCCTGTAACATGATCATTGCCCTGTGTGTCCCTCACAGTGCTATGTACACCTTTACTGGTTTATATTGCCTCTTGTAATACCTGATTGTTACTATAAATAAGAAAATAAACACTATTAAAATATTTCTCATTTCATACATTTTAGTTACTTCATAAATATGTGGTAGGTTTCCTTGACCATCCCTTATCTTTTCCTCCCGCTTCTTCTTATAATTCATGAAGTAATATCCATGAAGATTAAACAATATGAGGCTAGAATATATGGTGAATGTCAGGTAGAGTCAGCGGAATAAGTGATTTTTGAAATAAAATGATGTTATCCAAGGTTGTAGACAATGAACAATTCAAATAGAGAGAATAATGTCAACCCGGAACGGGAGCTCATGATATATGCCTAGAAAACATTGACTATTAGTTTTGATAGGAATTTAGAGTATAAAAAGTAAAATAGAATTTAGAATATATGAAGTGGGACCAGACTGTGGAATGTCTTAAATATCAAGTTGTAGGTTATATTTTATTCAGTATGGAACTCATTACTGTTATGAGCTTGAGTTTCACAGGATCAGGGCTGTGCTTTAGGTAGAATAATTTCTAAGTGTTCTGAATGAACCATGACTGAATGAAGCTCATGTATGATAGGATATGCTAAAGTTGAGAGAGACTGGAAGCAGAAGAAATTCCTGCACTATGTAGCATGTGGCTTAAGTACAAGAGTGAAAAGCAAGAAATTCATACAAGAAGTGTTGTAAAAATAAATACCCAGAACAAGACAATTGATTGAGTGCTGAGGACAAAGAGGAAATTTAGGAAAAGTCGTAGCAACTTTAAAAGCCCACAAAGAGTAATAGTGGACACAAGAGTAGATGTTCAAGAGGGAAAGTAATGAGTTCAGCATTTATTTGCTGAATTCAAGAACATAAATGCCCTTAACTTTCAGGACAAAATAAAACTGTAACTCCTTTTTTTTAATCTTTTTATTCAAGTCCAAAATAGTAAAATTTTATGTAGTAGAATATAGAAGTATTCCTGAGATCAGTGCAGAAGATATTTTAAAGCTTTAGAAGAGCAGAATAGCTATGGGTTATTGCTTCTTATAAATTATTTTTGGAAAACAAGATATACCAAATTATTATCCACACATTCTTCATTTTGAAGCTCCACACTTAACATTGTATTAGCTCTACTCCAACTTCTACTCCTGTAGTGCCCTGAACAAAAGCCTTTTCAAACTAATGCATTAATTTGCCTTGTTTGCCTTTCTGCCATTTCTTTTTTTTTTTTTCCTCACCTAAATTCCATCTTTCTTTAAAGGCCTAGCGCTACTTTCCCAGTAGACTTTCCCAAGTAATTTTGCTGTCAGGACTGGCATTCTACTTCACTTCTGAAGGGCTTACTCCTTGTACCATTATCTGGAGCTAACACAGTGTGTGTGTGAGTATGTGTGTGTTGGTACATGTGTGCATGGTCATTTTTCACATATCCCGAACTTAAGGACAAATATTATATTTTAGACATATTATAGTGTGTGAATCCCTAACACATTATGCCATACAAAGTAAGCATTCAGTAACCACCTGACAGTGATTAGGAAGAATTAAGTACCATTACAATTTATAATACTCTTCCCTATGCAACTCCATGCCAATATCCCTCAATTCCCCGACTTTTCAGAGTTCTATAGAATAAGGATAAAATTACTTTAGATTTCTGTTTTATATTTATATTTGCCCCTTAAAAAACTACTTAAAGAATTAGGATTGATGATGTGGTCAGGCAGAAGTAATTTAAACATCCTCTTTTCCCATGTGTTAGACCTAAAGGAATGACATATATATATATGTCATTCCTTTAGGTCTAACACATGTGTGTGTATATATATATACACACATACATATGAAGTAGACCTGGAAGGTGAACTCTTCCCTGTAGAATCAGTTCATTCCAGTCGCTTTCCAAACCTGAGGCGAAAAGTGAAATTTAATTATGTACCTGCCATATTTAGTTCAACTCATTGTTTTTTCTTTTTATTAAGCAATTGTTTCTCCTCGTTCTAAACAAGTTAGCTCAGATATTCCTTTTTTATTCCTGTAAAAATACTAAATGAGATTCCCATGTTTTGATTTTTAAATCTTGTTTCTAGAAATCAAAATGAATGTTCTTCCTGAGCTGGTTTTGTCTTGATGGCTTTGTATACAAACCCTTCCTTTGTCATGTTGTTCCCCTTTCTGATAATTAGAGTCTCCTGCTGTTGAGTTTTCAGGTGATATCTTGTTTCATTCCTGAATCCTCTTAGCCTCTATATCATTTCATAGTTCTATTTTGCTAATATTCTATATTAGTTGCTGGTGATTATTATTTTCTCTCTCTTATTAAAGCAAATATTACAAGTTTGAGAGTCAGTGATCTTCTATGTAGAATCAGAATGTTAATATGCTTCACATAAGCCTAGAAAATAAATTTTGTGTGTCTGTTAAAGCTAAAACTTTAGGGTAAGGAAATCAAAGGCTGAAGCATCACATGAAAAACAATAGTAGTGCAGTATTATTTCAAGACTACAACAGAGATTCATCTTTTGATTACATGTTGAATGCATATTCTACATGCCCCAGAACTTTCTGTACATTGTATGTCCCAGTCATCTTTACAGGATCCTCTGCTTCTTGAGAGCCTCAGTTGTTATTATTATTCCAATAATAAACTTCAACCTCTCCTGGCAATAATATTTTGAAACCAAACACAGCTAAAAGGGACTTTTGGACTCACATTTTGTAAAAACAGTATTGACAATTGAATATAAATTGTGAATCTTCATGAAACATAATGTGTATAATATTACCTTTCTTTTACTCTCTTTGGATGACTTAAAATTTAAATTGTTATTTATAGGCACATGTGGAATTTCAAACCCTACATTTTTGGTTAGTGACATTTTATTTTAAATCCCTGCAGATCTTAGATCTCCCTGTAGACAAAAGATTTTGAAATTGGCTCTGTATTTCAGGGGAAAGCAGCTGAAAGTGACTGACAACTTGAGCAAATGAAATGCTCTCTCTCATTGTCTGAATGCCTATTAAACCTACACTATTTTTGCAGATGTTTAGGATCATTAAAATGTATTATGATGCTCTAAACATAAAAGCACTTTTATTATTTTACATATATTTTCACAGATTTTCTAATTGACATTTCGCAATTTTTCTAATTCTCCTTTACTTTTGTTCCTAACTTTTCTGGGTCTCATAATTGTTGTTCTGACTTAATTCCATTTTTATTTAATCTCTAAATGTTTTCATTAACTTTGCTAGTTAGCTTTGAGGTCTCTTTCCAAAATGATTATAGAGAACTTATGATTATGCGAGCTCTTTATTATCTTACCTTTTTTAAGTGCTACAAGTGTGCCTCCGTAGTTACTGTTCTTTTTTTTACATTATTCCAGACCCCATATGTGGCAATTATAACTCATTCTAGTTCTTCTTAATAAAAACATCCTCCCAGAGGTACAATGCCTTCAGCTGAAAAGTGTTACATCCCCATCATGACAATTGAGTAAATTTGTGGTTTTCTATAGGGTCTTGAAGGATTTTTATAGAACTAAACAAATGATATCTGACATCCATGATATGAATCCCCCCAATTTAGGCTAAGTTTGTCAGAACACTTTTAGCAGACAGTATTGTAGCTCACTCCTTCCATTTTATATCTAAGGTAGATACTTTGTTAGAAGGTATATCTTTCTTTGCACTAACACTAGTTGAGTCTTAGAAATTTTCTTTCTCTAAGGGTCAAAAAAACCACTGAATGAATTGTTAAAAAAGAAATATTGCTATTCACTATTTTTTTTCTATTTCTAGTACCAGGGAAAATTGAAGGTTTTTACATACCTATGTGATATTTTAACTTTGATGTAAGGCTTGGGAAGTAGATGTATATTGGTGAGAATTGGCATTTTATGACTAAAGATGTTTATTATATAATCAAGTATTGTTTCAGAATATTATTTAATATCAAGGTGGTTTACATAAGATGCTATATATTAATAAATATTAAAAGTACTACATTTCGACTACTTTGGCAGTCTTTAAAATTGATCAGTCACTTAAGTACCACAATATACTTTAATACTTTGGCACCAGTAAACAGAGTTTAAAACTTTGTCTCAGAGTTCCTATGTTCTGCCAGCAGTTTCTCTCATTAGGGCAGAATTAAATAATTTATATCAACAACAGATGACCAAATAATTAAATATAAATAGTGGAAACATTCTTTAGTTTGCTCAATACTATCTTAGTCTCTGAAGACTGAAAATGGAGTAACTCAGTAAGACACATAGGACAGGAGCAAAAGTAATCATTTGTTACACAATGTTATCTTACTATCAATAAATTTATATTTACAACATGAAATCTAAGGTCTCTTTTGTTAATTAGCAGGTCAAAGAAGGACATAATGCACTAGATTTAGAATGAAAGGTAAATGCTGTTTTTATTCCCTCTTCCATTCTTAGGTTTAGAACTAAAAGAGCATAACTGCTGATAACTGACCAGAGTTCGTGAGAAAACTGAACATTGAGTCAGTCCTGTGGTTTAATTTAATCAAAGGAATAGTTCCAGCAGATCAGGTGGTATCAGAAATTAGACAGACCTAATGATGTGAACAATATGTAATTCTAGTGGAGAACAATCTCTGTAGAGATATCCAGGAGACAGTTTCACCAACATTCAACATCTCCTGAGGGCAATTTGAAAAGGGAAATAGACAACAGTCCAGAAAAAAGGTGGATCCACATGGTGGAGGGAGGGAACTAGCCACATTAATAGGGCCCAGTTGTCAGGGAGCCAGAACCCAAGATATCAAAATGGGAATTTAGAAACAGGATATACACTTTGTGTATCCTTATACCCATCCCAACACTTCTGACTGAAACTTAGCCCAAGGAATAAGGCAGAAATACAATTTTTGGATGAATGGTTTACAGGACTTTTGGGGAATCAACAAAACTGACTTAATGGCCAGGTGTCAAGATGTGATTTAGCTTTCTTTTATTTCTCTGGCTAATAGATTAGAAATATTAAGGTCCTTAGACCCATAGACAAATGTTTGCTGAGTCTCTATTTATGAGGAACAAAATGGAATGGTATCAACTGTACCTCAATAGGCAACTATTTTGATTCTGAGATTGGGCAAAATCTATTTGTGTTCATTAATGATCAAATAACATCTATTTTTAATTTTATTACAGCTGTTTGTATCACAGCTATCACTTTTATAAATCAAATAGAATGGTAAATCTTAAAGAATTTTGTTATTTTTTTCATCACCACTGCAGGAAGTGAGCCTTCAAATATAAAATTCGGTTTCTTTAAACAATGTTACATAATTCAGAATAAATATCAAATTCTGAAGGTAGGAGAAGAAATCTTAGAGAAATTCTTTATATGTTTCTTGTTGGCGAAAGCAGCACCAGAATGTAACTGGTGATTCAACAATTTGGGTACTTGAGTTCTGGCTAAGAAAAAATTCAGAGTCCAGATTCAAACTATAAGAAAAAGTTTATTTAGAAAGTCACAGAGGTAGAAGTGAGCCCTGAAGGAAGTGAGCCAGCTGAGCTGCATGAGCTGCCTTTGGAACTTAAGAGAAAGAGAGAGACGAGGAAAATGTGCCTCGGGGAAGTGGGTGGGGAAAGGAGTAGGCATGTTCCATAGAGAGAGGTGCCTTGCATCCTTCAAACTAAGGGCTTTAAGGATGGGAATTATAGGGGAGTTCCCACAGGAGGCTCTCAATAGAGTACTCATCAGCTTTCCAGGTATGTCCACTGATTGGTCAACACCAGGGCAGGGAGTCATTAGTCAGTGAAGCTGATCTTGATGTCAGCTATGGCATCACTTGTCTGGTTTTGCTATTTTTCTGGGCCTGTAGCTGAAACACTACTGAACCCTTGCTGTTATTCCTGGGGGTTAATGCTTAAGAGTGTGGTCATGCAAGGGACCAGATGGGAGTCACCTGAAGCCACTCTTTTGCCCCTTGTTCCTCCTCCACGGGGGTCTGCTGCATGACTAGCAACATGCCAGAGAAGGAAAGGGGAGGGGAGAGCCCAAGTTCCATGACCAGTGATATGAAAACTCAGGGGTTTTAAATCATAAGACCAGCAATACACTAGGAGATGAAAGGTTACCCTGGGGGCAAGGTCCTTGTTTTCCCATTTTTTCTCCATTGCTAGGTACATTGGGGCTTTCTGCCCTGGTGACCTTCTGTATCTGGCCTATTGTCCTTGCTCTGCTCATGTCTGTCTACCTACCACACATTCAATTTATAAAATTATGTTCCATTAAGCTTAATCTACCTTTTTGTTATATATCTTAAAACTTGTTGTCTTTAAATGGAACTTTGGAATTCCAGATCATAGTCAGATATGTTAGCATATAGGATAGAATTGTGTACCACATCCTTAAGATTGGCAATATATCTTAAAAGAAAAACTTTTATTATAATTATCTGAAAATAATAGTCCACTGCAATTAAACACTAAATGACTTCATTTAAAAAATAGAATAAGGGAGTAAGGAGATTTATTAAGTGTATTAGGATTAAAGTTGTATTCTGACTTTAAGTAGAAAAATTAAAATTTATTTGACTGTTTATCCTCAGTCAGGGTGAAAATATGGGAAATTTAGTTGTGCATTTTCTAATTATATTCTGAATAAAGCAAACTATACATGTATATATGAAATTGAATAATCATTTGTTCACT
>PVJI01009192.1:0-66674 GCA_004026765.1 Micronycteris hirsuta
GTTTCTCTCCCTTTATGGCTGTTCCCTTCACGGAGACATGCCTGGCACCCCAGAGGCAGCTCCCACCTCCTTCTCTGAGCAGGAGCATGTTATGTTTTTCTCTTTCATTGTGTCAGAGGGAAACTAGACTTTGAGGAGGAAAAAGATTGCTTATTGTTTAAGAGGAGCAGTCTATCAGGAGACTGCCTGTTTTCAGGAGATAACAAGTGAGGCACATCCTCTGCTGAGTAACAAGTCAATCCAGGGTCAGCCTTAAAGTGCTTCACAAGGGGGCCTGCTGGCCTGGCTGAGTCATAGCCAGCTCAGAGCGACTGGGGCTTCTGGACATATTTGTCATCTGAGCGGGAAGACTGCCTCATGTCCATCCTATCGGGTGCTCCAGTCACTTCCTACCTGAGGTGTAGGTGACCCTGTGAGATGGGGGTGGAGGGAACCAGACATCACTCTGTATAGGTGATGAGATATGGGCCGAGAGGGACAGTAGCTGGGGAAGAGCCACCACTGAACAGGGCCCCTTGGGCTCTGAGGGCTGGCTGCCTGAGCACTGGGAGTGTCGCTTATGGTGTGTTAGCTGGGTGTGCACTGTTTCCTGGCTACAGACTGTCCCACTAGACCTCGCCAGTCCTCTTTCGAACACAGGTCATTGGTCTCAAGGTAAAAATGGGGAAAGGAGGTGCAGATGGATAATAACAAAAGTAAGAACAGTGTTAAATGATTTACAGCTGAATTGTGATTCTTATCAAGAGCCCTCTGTCCCCTCACTTAAGGAGAAGTGATCTTTTGTTTGGATACAGCAGGCCTTTCTTGGAGGTGGGTGTGGAAGGGGTAGTTCAATGAGAAGTTTGTATAATAAAAGGATAGCAAGAGAAGGGAAAGGAAAGTTAGAGGAGAAGGTTCTAGTTCAGTGGGAGGAAGTCTAGGTGGGGAAGGGTTTTGAGAGACTGGAAATATTGGAGGTAAATTTGAATAGCTGAAGTGGGGAGTGGGACTTTGGGGGGAAAGCGATACCAAAGTGGGAGTTTTAGGAAAGTTTTCCATGTGTGATGGGGCGCAACTTCTCTTCTCTTTATGTATCCATAAAAGCACTTCCTTAAAGATCCACATTGCTTTGGTATGTGTTGGGATGTCATATGTGTTTCTATGTATATTTTAATATACAGAGTGATCCAGGGAGTCTTATTAGCCCAGTTGTGGCAGCCTTGGCCCAGGTTCCCCAAGCAACAGTGTCACCTTACCGTATGGGTGAGGGGCAGGCAGTCCTGGGCATGGAGGGAGGGCAAAGGACTGTGAGGCAAGGAAGGAGGGAAGCAAATACAAGGCAGTGTGATTCAAGTCAGCCCTAGTCTCCACTCCAGTCTTGCCCCAGCCTCACAAGGAAGAAAGCAGTTGTGCATAAGACATTCTGGGGAGGCTGGATGGAACTATGGCTCTTGAAATAGCCACTGGGGGTGGGAAAATGAGAGAGCAATTCATCTGTCACTTCCATCCACCTCCTGACTCTCACACTGAAAGTGTGCTCCATGAAGCATTAACCCTCCCATGTTTGTGCATGTGTCACCCAGCTCCTGTGACAGCCACGGGGCAGCTGGGGCCTCTAGGGGTCTCTTTGGCTCACCTGTGCATGCTGGGGCTGGGACCCCATCCATAGTGGATGTTATGAGGGCCCTGCTGAAGCCAAGGAGGCTAGACAGGAGGCAGCGGATGGTGGTGTAGAAACTGGCTGTTCCTGGAGCATGCACTTGGGGCGCAGGGATCAGGACAAATAAATCTGGGGAGGAACAACAACTGGGCGTGGTTCAGTGCCTTTATGCGAGTGGAAAAAGCACATCTTCCCCAATGAACTGTATTTCTATTTGTTGGAGAATGATCATAATTTACTGAATTTTGTTAGCACAAGATCTATATTTTTATCTGCTAGAACCTGTGCAGTATGCAACATGTGTAACTGTCCATGGCCTTGAGGTGGTCTCATGGATCCAGGTCAAGAGCAGACTGGCACAGGAAGACCCTCATAAATTCCTTTCACATTATATGGGAACATTGACTGGTTGACACTGAACACAGGTTTGGTGAAGGATTCTGGAAAGAGAATATCCAAGTGGGAGTAAATGCTTAATGAATGAGAGTGAATGAATGAATGGAATAGTCTAACAAAGATGCTTTCTCTTCCCCACTATGTACCCCCCATCTCCCTCACTTCACTCCTATTGGCTTTATTTTATATATTGAAGTTCAGTGCAATGTATCATTTTTATAAGAGATTCCCTTGCTTAGAAATATAAATTTAAACATTATTTTTCTAGCACATAGCAGAAATGCAGTTAACATCAGTTACTAGATTGGCTCAGACCTGTGTGAGCAAAGCAGAAACACAGTGGGGCAGTTTGTGTGGAAGACACATTTCTAGGAGGCTGGATAGGCTGTCCAGTTTTCCCCACTGAGGACCGTGGGTCTACAGGTAGTAGATGCTGAGGAACTTACTCCTCACATACTACAGATTCCTTACTTCACACATACTACAGATTCCTTCTTCCTTATAAGCATCCTCTGGCTCAAAGCTGAGGACAAAGGTACTATGATGCAAGGATCTCATTGGTGTAGTTTTGAAGGTACATTGTTTTAAAAAAAAACAAAACCCTAAGAATGAGGTTGTATTGGAACTAATCAGATGACTGAAAGTGTCTATTCAATTCTTGGATGTAAGTAATTGTTTCTGGGACCAGAGAAAAAAGATACAAAGTTATCAAAATAGAGCAGGCTCCTAACAGATCCACAACTGTGACTCAGTAATTTTCCATGCTGGAGATGTATTCCACCAAGCCTGTATTAACACAGGAAGAAAGGCAGTATTGATTTAGAAAACCTGGGACATGAAACTACCTCTGTTTATAAGCTTAAAAAATATTTATTTCTATCTCAATTTGTTCCAAAGGTGGTTTATGGAGTTACAAAGACTATAGAAGAAGATCTAATGTGACGTAGAAGAGAAAGAATAACAACAGAGATAAGAATATGAAATAGAGCCTTATGTTAACACAAAAATGTATAGTGATAGGCCATACATTTGACTCTTAGCTTTTCTTTTTCTCCTAGATGAGAGAAACTTGATAAATTGATAAGACCATGCTAAGGAAGAGGGTCAGGTGCTCAGGGGAAAAGGAAGGAGCTCTGATCTGTACTTGTGTGAAAAGGAAATGGGGCAGTAGTGGAAGGTCAGTGCGAGAATAGTAGCAAGACAGGAAGAAGCAGGAGGTGACAGAACACAGGCTCCTGTGCCCATGGAAATTTCCAGAAAGAGGCCTCCAGGGCAAGGTACAATTAGGCCGATCCTAATTGGTCTGTGGTGGTAGTGGAATGACTTAGATCTGAGACATCTGAGGAAAACAGACCAAAACAATTTTGTCTAACATTAATATCACCTTATGTTTTCATTTTGAGATATATATATATATCTATGTATATATAGATACATCTATATATAGATATATATATATGGCTTATCCAACATTTCACACCTCTTCTTATGACTTGACTTTTTACATGGATTAGCCAACATTACAAAATATTCTCAAAACTCATCTTTTTTTTTCTTTGATGGGAAGCCTTATTGTAGGTACTTATGTTATTTTCAATGAGCTTTGTGAATTTTTGAGGGGTGAGGTATGCAGTGTTACTGTACTGGAAAAGGCACTGTTTTAGAGTCAGAAGAACGTGGGTTTAAAATCCAGCTTCTCAACTAAATAGGTATGTATAAGTGACTTTAACCAGAAAATGGAGATGATGTCCTCCATATTCCTGTTGTCCAGGGTATGCTTAATAAGTGGTGGTTATTATTACTGAAAATTGTAATGTCCCTGTTCCTTCTTTTAAGGATCCAAGGTTGAAAATCATTAACCTATTTATATTCTCCTATAGAATTAGGAGAGGAAATGCCACTAACTGGTGGAGGGGAAATTATTCACTTACAGCAATGTGGTCTAATTCAGTGCTTCCCCAAATTTTTGATCATGACTCAGAATATGAAATACATTCCACTGCCACCCTGTATACACATATCAATCTGTAACTTAAGAAAAAATCCTGAAACAAGTGCTTGGATATTTTCTTTTCTTTTCCATTGTACTTAATGAAAAATGGCTGACCAAGACTCACTAAATTTATTTTATTAGTGGGCCTCAACGCACAGCATGAAAAACAAGAGTCTAAATAATAGACTTGTTCTGAGTGCCAGCCAAGGTGAAGGCATAGTTAGAAATGCTTTGCTTCCTTGCACAACCTAAAGGAGAACAATCAATTTAAAATAGAAAAAGCACAAGAACTGCCAGAAAACCAAACTGCATGGAAGTCCAACAACCAAGGAGTTGAAGAAACATACATTCAGGCTGGTAAGGGGGGCAGAGACAGGCAGCGGACTGTGTGGGTGAGGTCAGGGCTGGCTGATCTTGGTCCCACATTTGTGCACTGGTAAGCTGGGAGGAACAACTGGGGAGCAAGATAGACCTTGAAACACAGATTTTCAGCTCAGGAAACTAAGGACCCAAAACCTCTGGATGTAAAATTTCTTGGGGTTGTAGCAGCGGGAGTAACTCCCAGTCTCTCAGGAGAGTTCTTTGGAGAGGCTCACAGGGTTCTAGAAAGTACACAAACCTACCCACTTGAGAATGAGCACCTGAAAGGGCACAATCTGCTTATGGGAAGTGACAGAAAGTGGGGCAAGAGCCAAGCAAGCAGCACTGTTCCATCTCTGACCACCCCCCCCACCCCCACAGACAGTGCCACAATGCAGCAAAGAGGGTTGCCTCACCCTGGCAAATACCTAAGGCTCTGCCTCTGATAACATAACAGGTGTGCCCACACAAAGAAATATTGTCTAAATGAAAGATCAAAACTCCAGAAAAAGAAATAATCAACAAGGAAATAGACAACCTATCAGACGCAGAGTTTCAAACACTGGTAATCAAGATGCTCACAGAAATAGTTGAATTTGGTCATAAAATGAAGAAATGAAGATTATACAAAGTGAAATGAAGATTATACAAAGTAAAATAAAGGAAAATATACAGGGAACCAACACTGAAGGGAAGGAAACCAGGACTCAGATCAGTGGTTTGGACCAGAAGGAAGAAATAAACATTCAACCAGAACAGAATGAAGAAAAAAGAATTTAAAAAAATGAGGAGAGGCTTAGGAACCTCCTGAACAATTTCAAACATTCCAACATCTGAATTATAGGGGTGCCAGAAGGAGAAGAGGAAGAGCAAGAAATTGAAAACTCATTTGAACAAATAATGAAGGCGACCTTCCCCAATCTGGCAAAGGAAATAGACTTCCAGAAAGTCCAGGAAACTCAGAGTCCCAAAGAAGTTGGACCCAAGGAAGCACACACCAAGGCACACCATAATAACATTAGCCAAGATTAAAGATAAGGAGAGAATCTTAAAAGTAGCAAGAGAGCCCGGCTGGTGTAGTTCAGTGGCTTGAACACGGGCTGGGAACCAAATTGTCCCAGTTTGATTCCCGGTCATGGCATATGCCTGGGTTGCGGACCGGGTCCCCAGTGAGGGCCATGTGAGAAGCAACCATACATCGCTATTTCTCCCTCTCTTTCTCCCTCCCTTCTCCTCTCTCTAAAAATAAATAAAATCTTAAAAAAAAAAAAGCAGCAAGAGAAAAGGAGACAGTTACCTACAAAGGAATTCCCATAAGACTGTCAGCGGATTTCTCAAAAGAAACCTTGCAGGCAAGAAGAGGTTGGAAAGAAGTATTCCAAGTCATGAAAGGCAAAGACCTGCATCCAAGATTACTCTATCGAGCAAAGCTATCACTTAGAATGGAAGGGCAGATAAAGTGCTTCTCAGATAAGGTCAAGTTAAAGGAGTTCATCATCACCAATCCCTTATTATATAAAATGTTAAAGGGACTTATCTAAGAAAAAGAAGAAGATCAAAAACTATGAACAATAAAATGACAACAAACCCACAAGTATAATCAACTGAACCTAAAAAACAAAAAATTAGAAGAAGAACAGAATCACAGAAATGGAGATTACATGGAGGGTTATCAGTGGGGAGAGGGAGCAAGAGAATGTCTGGAAAAGGCACAGGGAATAAGAAGCATAATTGGTAGGCACAAAATAGACAGGGGGAGGTTACAAATAGTGTAGGAAATGGAGAAGCCAAAGAACTTATATGTACGACCTTTGGACATGAACTAAAAGGGGGAATGCAGGTGGGATGGGGTGCAGAGCGGAGGAGGATAAAGAGGAGAAAAAAATTGGGACACTGTAATAGCATAATCAATAAAGTATACTTAAAAAATAATAGCCTCGTTCTATGAATATGTGTAGTACGTATGGACTTAGTTCTATCACAACCTTCAGACCAAGATACAGTGATTATTTCTTTTTTAAAAATCAAAATGAATGAACTCCCAAGCTCCCACTCTCTAGAGATTGTTAAAAATTTAATTTTGGTCATCATGGTGGCTTTTTCCCCTGACCTTCTCAGAATTTGCAAAGGTCACTGAGTCTCATGCAGTCTAGTTATTGCGGAGGGCCTTCTGTTCTTGCATCTGAGCTCTTGTGGTCCTTAAGGATGGGAAGACCATGACTTTCATGGCAGGCCAGCCCAAAACAGGCTTGCTGAGGCTGGCACCCTGGAACCCAGGGCACAACCCCCGCAGGTGTGCCGCGCAGAACCTCTGAGGTTCTGCCTCCGTGTGGGGCTTTGCAATGTCGTGGGTCCCTCCACTCCTGCGCTCACTCTTACTGACTTCCAGAACTAGGAGAGCTGTGATCACATCTGCCCTCTCACTATCCAGGCGATGTCAGAGCCCCTTCCCTCATCTGGGACTGAGACTCACTGCTTCTTGTCTCTGCCTTGCAGTCCTGGAAGTCCGGATACCCTGGAACCAAATCCTGTGTGCCTTGAATACCCACAAACAGGACTGCCAGGACAGAGCAGGCAGTGGAAAAAGCTCTAATTTGGTATTTGAGATGATAGATTCCAGTCTGGAATTTGCCTCCTTACTGTGGTCTTACAGATGTTGTATAGAATTCAGCACAGAGTGATTCTCAACAAATGTTTGTGGAATGAACGATTTGGGTTAAGTCCTTTGACCTCTCTCTGCTTCCGTTTCCTCACACTTCTGCCTTCAGCTGAAGGTTAAGCTTAGAGTAGATGGTTCTTGCAGCCCATTGTTCAGCCTGGGTGTGCCAGGGAAAACAGAGTCAGAACCCCGGCTGCTCTCTATATTTAGAGTGGAAAAAGAAGGATGACTGAATGTAGTCACATTTGAAATATGTGAAACCTTTGAAATATCACTTCATTGTCATTTGGCTTTCACTATTGTTAAGAAGTCTTCTCCAGTATGATTGCCATTCTTTGATAAATAATCTGGTAGCTTTTAAGACTTTTTTCACTGTTTTTGATCATCTGCTATTTTGTTACAATATGTTTAGATGGGATTTTGTTTTTATTTTTCCTGTTCAGGTCTTGGTGTGTTCTTTTACTCTGAAGACAGATTCCTTCTTCAATTCAGGAAAATTTTTAGCCTTTAACTTTTCAAATACTGCCCTCCCTCTATTTTGCTTTGTTTTGTTTTGCATTTCTTACCAGACATATGCTGAGGTTTCTCACTTTATTTTGTATGTATCTTAGCCTCTTTGCTATGTTCATCCTATGCTACAGAGTTTTTAAGTTTTATTTTTAAATTCACTAACTTTCTCTCTAGCTGGGTCTAATGTACTATTTCCCCACTCAGTATGCATTAAATTTTTTTTTTTATTTTTAGAGAGAGGGGAAGGGAGGGAGGAAGAGAGGAAGAGAAACACCAATGTGTGGTTTCTTCTCACGCGGACCCCACCGGGGACCTGGCCCTCAGCCCAGGCATGTGTCCCCAACTGGGAATCGAACTGGCTGATGACCCTTTGGTTTGCAGCTTGGGCTCAAACCACTGAGCTCCACCAGCCAGGGCCACAGTATGCTTTAATTTCACTAATTATATCTTTTATTTCCACAATTTATATATGGTTCTCTTTTCAAAACATGTGTTTTTTTCCCTCGTTTTTTACTTTGTATTGATACTTAGCCTTTGGTTTCTATACCTTCTTTTATTTCTAAATATTTTAAACAAACATTTTATAAACTCTTTCTGCTATTCCATTACTTTTGGAGGAGTGTAACTTCTGTTTGTTGTTTCTTGTGACTCTTTTTCTTTGTGAGTTCTATAAAAATCTTTCGTGTGAATTCAGTGACAGTGCCCAGGATACCTTGTATCCAGGAATGTCTGAGTCTGCTTGGGCTATCATGTAAAATACCAGAGACTGGGTGATTTAAACAACAGAAATTTATTTTCTCATGTAAATAAATGGGGAGGGGAGAAGTCCGGGAGCAGGGAGGCCCCTCTCCTTGGCTGGCAGATGGTCATTACCCACTGTGCCCTCACACGGCCTTTCCTCTGTGGGTTCCCATCTCTGCTGTCTCTTCTTCTCCGCACACAGACACCAGCACCATTGGATCAGAACTGCACCCTCATGATCTCATTTTACTTCCATTACCTCTTTAAGTGCCCTCTCCCCAAATACAGTCACAATGCAAGGTAGGGCTTCAACATAAGGATTATGGAGGGACACTCAGTTCATAGGCAGGGGTAAAGAATGCTTCTATAGAACAGTTTTGTATGGACCTTTGTTGTGTTTCTAATGAATTTTTGTATTAATGAAATTTTAAAAGAATTTTGTATTAATTTCTTAGCTTGGGGGTTTTCCCATCATTATCTAAATTGTAAATTCAGACCTCACATCTCCATTTGGATATATTGGGGGTAGCTCTTTTTAGTCAGGGACCAGAGTAGATGAAAATCATCTCATTTCTTCCCCAAATAGGAAGAGTTTTTCTATTCATAAGTTTATGAAAGGGGATGGGATTTTGAGATTCTTGTCATTGTGTAAAAGCCTCTTCTCACATGGCCGCTAGGACTAACTCTCCTGTCTCAGTGCGTGTGTTAAAACCTCAACTCCCAGCTGATAAGACCTTTATTTCAGTATGATACCCCCTGTGCCATAAGGCTTGAGCTCTTAATAACCACTCTAACTTTGGTTCCTTCTAGTTTGGACCCTGTTCCTGAATCTTGGAAGCTGAGCTATGCACTTAGATCTATTTTTAGCAGGCTATATATATAGAGAGAGGAAGATAGTGGAGGAGGACAATGAATCTGTTCCATGCTCACTCACCCCACTACATTGAGTGAACATCCTAATTCTGGAAAGCCTCTCTGTCTTCACTAGTTCTCTGCTCCTGGCCCAAACAGTCCTTCAGTTTCAAAGCTCATTTGCTCTCTTGTATAGCATGCTACTCTTTGTTTCCTGAGAAGCACCTTTAAATCTTCACTTATATAGTAGAAATTATTATGGGCAAATGGTCAAGTTCTTCATGATTATAATTTCACATTTTATCTACATCTCCTCCTTGGGAAAATCTGTCAGGATCTTTCATCCACTTACCTCCTTGAGGAAATGCATCTTTTTTCTTACATCAATTATCTTAAAATTACAAGCCCAGCAAAAATTATTGCCAGCAAGGGAAAGGAAGTTATTCCCTCTGGGGCCATTAAAATATGGCTGATCATGTTTCTGTAAGAGAGTGAAGAATACACCAAGCCTGGATATCTTCTTTGGGATGATTTTGTAAGTCAAATGCATCTGAAATGTTTCAGTGAGGCACAGCTACAATGGAGACTGCAATGATCGAAAGCCAACCAAACTCCTTGGCTCACATTTCCTTTCTTTTCCAGGTAGACTCTCAGTGAGGTCTCAGGGAGCTCTGTACCCAAGCAGCAATGAGCTGGTCATGATGGAAGTCATGCCCAGTGGGATTTGCATAATAGATACTTTACATTAGCGGAAAAGATAGAACAATAATTATAAAAATAGGAAAAAAGCCAAGAGCTAATGTATTTCTTCACAGTGTTTTCAGCAAAACAGATAGCATTATGTTTTAAGAAACTTAATTCTGTGCAATTTAAAGATCTGCTGATCTCAACAGCTGGGATCTCCTATGTTTTTTTCTGCCTATCAGTTCCTTTGGAGGAAAAAAATCAATTCCTTTTGAGGATAAAAGGAAAAGATGACCTCCCCCTGGTGTCTCCCTCCCCCAACACAAATTACTTAAACTGGAAAAGATTCATTTACAAACTAATAAAAATTCTACTTAAAAAAAAATCCTCACTGGAGGAAGTACTTACTGATTTGAGAGAGAGAGGAAGGAAGAGAGAGAGGGACAGAGAGAGAGAGAGAGAAAGAGAGAGAGAGAACATTGATGAATTGCTTTCCATATGCATTTCAAACCTGCAACCTAGGTACGTGCCCTGACTGGAAATCAAACCCACAATCTTTTGGTGTACAGGACGACACTCCAACCAGCCAGTGCAGAAAGATTCTAGCTTTTTAAGACTTAGCATAACAAACATCATTTCCTTTCCGATGGAAAGCTATTAAGCAATTGAAGCTTTAAATGTCTTCTGATTATAGCTAGAAGTAACAAACCACTGCAGATGGACTTAGATATCAACATGGACTGCGCTTTTATAATGTTCTGTGCACCGAAGTTATTTTCTTGTGTGACCTCCTTCCACAGAAGAATTGGAGAGAGCGGTTCTTCCCTATTTTACTGAATCTCTAAATCGACCCATGGTTTCCTATCACCTGTCACAGAATAGCAATAGGTTCATGTGAGCTTCTGATGACTAGGACCAACAGTAAAAGTCCAAGCTCTATCTCAGGTCTCCTATATCACCTTTGCTTACCCACTCCAAATTTACTCATCTTTAAATAGTCTGACAAAAAAAATGAGTCAACCAGATCCAACCCAAAAGAAGATATAATGAAGCAGAATTCCATGAAATCCAAAAGCACCCAACATTAACCAGTGAATAGAAACTGTCACAGAGGATTAGCAACTATGAGTTTCAGGGGACTGGGTACTAATCTGGGATTCTTGAAGCTTGGCTGTAACCAAAAGATAATACACACCTCACCCTACACTAGTTAAAATGCTTTTAAACAGCACAGATACAGAGGCATCTGCAATATGAAGGTATCCAGCCGTCTATTATCATTCCCGATCCCAGAACACAACCTTCTGTGAGCTCCCTTGAAGCCAGGCAATCCTGCAACCTGCCACAAAGGGTGGGGCTGGGAGAAAGAAGGGGCCAAAGGCTTCCAGAGTGGTCTAGATACATCTGTGCACATAAAATTAATATGTTGAGCAACTTGTATGTGTGGCAAGTTAATACTATGCTTCATTTTCCTGAAGAAGAAAACCAAATATGTTATTCGTCTGTATATATCTTATCTGCCTTTGGCCCCAAGTTGCTTATTTATATATTTGTCTATCCATTTATGTATTCAACCAATTTTTATGGAATGCCTATCGTATGTCATGTTCCATTCTAGGTGCTGGGGAGATAGGTATAGATATAAAAGATATTCAAATAAAATGCTATGAAGAAAAATAAAACAAGATAAAGGGAGTAGCAATGACAGGAAACATATCCCTAAGTGAAGGCGTGGCTTATATTTGGAAGAATATAATGTAGATTATCAATTTGCATAGTTGCTCTTAGAAAAATACTGTGATTTTTTATACACAACTGGTTTTTTTTGTACTCAACTTTTGAATCTTTCATTCCAGTAATCATTCTATGAAAGAACCAGTTTTAAAACAAAACACACTGTTTTCAAAGATAACGTATATGTAAAGTTATATATTATGATAAAAACAAAACACTATTTTCAAAGATAATGTATTCATATGTAAAGGTATATATTAAGCCAATTATTAATTGATTACGTTCCAAGATGTCACAGGTTGGATTTTTCCAGAAACAAATGCTGAGATGGAGTTTGATGTGTAGAATATTTATTAGAGATCAACATCTATGGAAAGGAGGTGAAGGATGTGGGATTTCTTTGAGGGAGAGGTCAAACTGTAATGCAAGCCAACAATGGTAATTCTATGGAGAACGTTGGAGCAGAAACAGCCCGCTAGAGTGGTCCCATGTTGGGTTGCATGGCTGAAGTTTTGTCTCCTAGCATAATCAATTAGGGGATATGTGTCCCCAGGAAAAGCATGCACCTGGGCAAGTCAATTCTCTGCAATTGAGGCAAGAGGCATCTGGAGACTGTCTACTGACAACTGGTATGAGATCTTCCTTGAAAGCATGCAGACACTGCATCTCCATGTCCACCACACAAAGGTATCTATATACTTAAAGGTAAACAGGGAGAAATACTTGTAACACAATAGCAGGTAAAAGGTTGAAACATTTAAGAGACAAAGACCTCAAGGAATCAATGAACAAAAAAATTAATGCCTCAATTTTAAATATATACAAAGGATGTACCTGCTCGAAAAATTCACAAAATAGGTAATAAATATGAAAATGTTCAACTCACTTGAAATGACTTAAGTAAAAGTAATAAAACAATGACATACCATTTTTATTATCAAATTGGGAAGGATAAAAAAATAGACTTTAACAAGAGTGAAGACTGGGGAATGAGATCTCTTTGACTCCTGGTGGGAGTGTAAATTGATATAACATTTCAGAAAGACAATTTTGCAATATGCATGAAAAGCCTTAACATGTGCCTGATAAGCCAGCTGCATTAGTTATGCATTGTTGTGTAAAAAATTACCCAAATCTTAGTCTCTTGAAACAATAAGCTTGCGTTATTTCATGGTTCCTATGGAACTTGAGACTGGCGTAGCTGGATTGTCCCAGCTCAAGGTCTCTTGTGAGATTGTAGTTGAGATGTCAGCTGGGGCTGCAGTCATCTGGTGGCTTGACTGGGCTAGGAGATCTGCTTCCATGATGGCTCATTCTCATGGCTATTGCCAAGGAACCTCAGCTCCTCAATGGCCAATGGCAGGAGGTCTTGGTTTTGCCATGTGAGCCATAAGGCTGCCTGAGTGTCATTGAGACACTGTAGTTGACTTCACTTGGGACAAGTGATCAAACAGCAAGATGGAAGTCACCATATCTTTCATGTCATTTATGCCACATTCTGTTCATTAAAAGTGAGTCATGAAGTTCAGCCCATACTCAATGGGAGGAGAATCAAAGAATTTGTGGATCTTAAAAACTACCACAGTTTGCCCACTGACCACAGATTATTTTCATTCTTTCCACATGCAGAATACACTCACTCCCCTTTCAAGACCTGTCCCAAAATCTCATCCCTATAAGGCATCAGTCAAAATCCAGTATGCTGACATCTAATCAGTTCCAGATACAGGTGAGGCTCCTCACATGTGTATAGTCCAGAAAGCAGAGTTTCTCAGGCACAGTTTCTCTTGATCTGAAGACATATGAAGTATGGAAACAACTCCTATTTCTGGGAATGAATTCTCAAAACATAAGTTTCAAAAAGTTAAAAAATATGACTATCATACAAATGTAAAATGAATTTGTGTCAAATATTTGTTAATTAATGAGGGATCCAGGAACATGGTAAAACTGGTTCAAATGGCATTTTGAGGACCTGGGTATTGTAGGCATTTTGAAAAAAAGGGTGTTTGAATAAGATTGCTAAGTTCGAAATAAAACTAGCATATCCTGCAGGGAAATAAGACCATAACCTTTGGGACAATCTTTTCTACTAGACAGAGATCTATAAGGTAACATATAACTTCATTCACAGTGTGTGGGTTATATTCAAACAGTAAATACCAAAGGTAAACACACAAGAAAACTCTCTGAAAAATTCAGTTGCACTTGTTAACGATGCCCCAGCATGTTGCTGAAAGGACATGCACACTCTCTTTAGATTTCCTCAGAACAGAACAGTTTTAAGGAAATCGTTATGTGGGGGCACACAGATTCAATTTCTAAGGATGTTTCTCATGACTCAGTTTGCAAAGCGCCATTTGGAATATGGCACCCAACCACATCTGCTAGGACAGACCCCTTTCCTAATTGGCTGTCTGGGAACCTTTACCATACTCACTTTCTCTGGAATCCTCCCATCCAATCTAGGAGGTCAGAGACTAACCACCCAGAATAACCAATCTATTTTCTTTCTTTTTGTATCAATTATTTCCACAAAAATGAAGTGGCTATGGGCAGAATGATGAGGTGTGTGTGTGTGTGTGTGAGAGAGAGAGAGAGAGAGATGTCCTATTTGTAGGTCTCTTTCTGTCTCTTAAGAAAAATGAATACTTTGGGTGTTTTCTCATCCACACCTGAGAGGGATGTTCTACCCTTTGTTCAGAAAAAGAAAGGCTAAGATTGATTCATTCTGTAAATGTTTGTTGACTTTCAGTTTATTTTGGGAACTTTCTCGATCCTGGGAACACTAAATAAATAAGAAGGCCAATAGGAAGACTGATTATAACAATAGGCACAGCTCCCCACACCCTGGCTATCGAAGTGTGGTGGTCCCTGGACCAGCGGCATGGGTGTGACTTAGGAGCTTGGTAGAAGCTCAGAATTTCTGGTCCTGTCCCAGACCCACTGGAACGGAACCTTCATTTTAACAAAATTCCCAGGTGATTTGTACTAACATTCAAATTTGAGGAGCACTGCTTTAGTCTTCTCTGAACCTACATATATTTTCTGTGTATCACTTCTTATTTAATAAGCGGAAGTGAATCTATATTTCAGTAATAGTAGAGCCTCCATCACTGGTCTATAATTTTAAAGCTTATATTTAGATGTGGTAATACTAGAATGTCTTACCAGTTTATGAAAACAGTAACTGTCTCATGCCTTCCCCACATTAATGAAAGAGAGTGGGAAGATAAGAATAACCACAATGTAGTTATAGTTATTCTTTAAGCTTAATTGTCTACAGTTTTTAACAAAAGCTGGGTAATTTAATAAAATATATCTATTTTATAGACTTTATTTTTTTATAGCAGTTTAAATTCAGAGCAAAATTAAGAGGAAGGTCCAGAGATTTCCCACACACTCCCACCTCCACACATGTCTGTCCTCCCCCATTATCGACACCCCCCACCAGAGTGGTGCATGTGTTACAACTGAAGAACCTACACTGACACATTGTTATCATCCCAAGTCCATAGTTTGCATTGAAGTTTATTTTTTGGTGGTATTCATTCTACTGGTTTGGACAAATGTATGACGTGTATCCACCATTATAGTTTCATACAGAGTTTTTTTTTTTTAATTCTTTAATTACTTTATTGTTGTTCAGTTACAGTTGTCTGCATCCTCTCCCCTTCCCTCCCCCCACACAGTGTATTCTCAGGGCCTAAAAATCCTCTGTGCTCCGCCTACTAACCCCTCCCCACCTCCAATTCGTGCATGTAGTATGTAGCCTCTTCAGATTGGCTTGCTTCACTTAGAAATGTTCATTTGTTTCCTCCACTTCTCTTTATGGCTTCATTGCTCATTCTTAAATAATATCCCATTGTCTGGATGTACCACAGTTCATTAATCCATTTACCTATTGCAGGACATCTTGGTTGCTTCCAAGTTTTGTCAGTTATGAAAATAAAGCTTCTTCTCAATATTTGTGTGCAAGTTTTTGTGTGGACATAAGTTTTCAACTCCCTTGGACAAATACCAAGGAACGTGATCCTATGGTGAGTCTCCCTAGTGTGGTAAGGAACCTGCAGACTGCCTTCCCTAGTGGCTGTGCTGCTTTTCACCCTCTGGCGGCAAGTGAGAGCTCCTGCCCCACATCCTCGCCAGCACTTGGTGTTGTCAGTGTTTCGGATTTTGGCCTTTCTAACATGTGTACTGAGTTAATTCTTTTTTTTAATTAATATTTTTTGAAATTCTCTGCTCATATATTTCAAAGAGGTGCTAATTGTGAGTTTTCGAGTAATGACAAATTAAAGATATTAAACTGCTTTAATAGTGACCGGTTTCTGAGTGCCACTACCCAGCCTGTCCTGACCAAAATTAGTAAAAATTCATGCTTTCATGTGGTTCCAAATGGCTTTTTAAATTATTTTTGGTAAATAATAGTTAAAGACAAAATATTAAACCAAATAATAAGAAAATACTACTAATATTTTTAATAAAAACTTTTTATTTTGAAATAATTGAAGAGTCACAGGAAGTTGCAAAGAAAATACTATTTCTTAATTTTGACATCAATAAACAAATATTTGTGTGTCAACATAATTTTAAATTCAAGTACTAAATTTTAAATTCAAGTACTAAAATAATTCTAAAGCTGTGTATTAACTTACTAATTATTAGATAGAAGTTGCTATTGGTAAAGATTAGATAAAAACTAATTTTAAAATTGTATACATAAACATATAATTTTATTAACTTGTCACCCCAATAAATTCTATTAAAAAACTAATTTTAAATCTGATTTGAATTCTTCATATTTAGTTTTTAAAAAGATGCCTTAAACGGCAGAATTTTTAGGGGTACAGTTGTATTGAAACTATAAGAAAACATTGCAAGGTACAGTTCTAGTACGGCCGGGAGTTCTAGGGACCATGGGTCTGCCGGAAGCGGGAGTCAGATGGGGAGGTCCAGGGGAAAACCTGTCAGAGGAGGCAACACGTACCTGGGTCTCGAAGGCTGGAAAGGATCCTGGGTGTTCTTTTCAGGCCTGCACAGGCAGTTGGGGGTAAAGTCCAGGACTGTGGATTCTTGTTCCTCTTACTGACCTCTACACTGAACATAAGACTGTTGCATGTAGAACTTAAAAGCATCTCTGGTATTCCTTGAAAAAAACCAACAATAACAAAAACTACTTTTTTCTAGATTATTTTTTCCCTAACTAGGGCATGTCTGTGAAGATGAAAAGAAGAGGAAATGCTAAAAATAACTTTATCCAATTAGTGATAGCCAAACACTTATGGGAAGAAGGAAATAGTTTTGATGGCCCAAAGCAAAACTGTGATGCAAAATGAACTCCCAAGTGCAAGGAGTAATTAGAAACAGCCACGAAAAGCAACTCAAGGGAACACCTGCTGAATGCGCTGTTTGTGGCGCGTGGGGGCCTGTGGAAAGGTGACTGTGGCCTTTCAACGTTGTGGAGCTGATAGATATGGAGGAACTGACTCTGAAAATGTTTACATCTGTTGTTTTTCACAAAGGCCTGGGTTCTGGGTTCCTTCTTAAAAAGTAAAAAATTCTGGGTCTTCTAAAGAAATTCCAAGTTGAGGGGCCTGCAGCAAGTGATCAGAATTGCCCATTTTGTGATGTCCAGAGACAAACAGTGGGGTTGCTCCTTCTCGGCTGGCAGAGATTTTGGTTTTGACTCCAGTAGGTGGAAAAGAGCCACCTGTGGGCTGCGGGCACTGATGAGAGGGCGCAAGCGACTGCCAAAATCAGACTGCAAGTCTCGTCACTCTGGGCTTCGACCCAACCGACCAGCTGGTTGTCCTGCCTCGGGAATTTGGGCTGCTGCTCAGCCAGCTGGACAGGTGCTTCAGCCAGGCTGCCTTCCTGACCACCACTGGTCGCCAGACCCGCCTCGACAGAAGTCGGGGTGTGAGCCCCTATCTGACCTGAAGGGCAGCTCCTCAATGCTGCTGCCAATTTCCCTTTCTCCTTGCCTTCCACGTTCATTTATGATTCCAAATAGTCAAGTTTCTCTTCCCTCTTTCCTATTCTCAGTGCGAGTATTCAGCCAGTGTGTTCCTGGTGGGAGTGCTGGTTGAGAAAACACTGTGTTGGTCAACAGCCAGTGCCTGCGCCCCTGAGGGCCCGCTCACTGCCAGGCCCCTCTCCAGGGGCTCCTGAGCCTCCCCAGAGTCCAAGGGGTGAAGGGTCATGCCTGGCATGGCAGGGACTTGAGGACCATGGGACCATCTGTCAGATGATGGTCCTCTGTCTGCCCCATGTGGCTGTTCTGTGTTGAGAACTTAACCTCTGCCCTCACCTATTATTTCTGTCTTTTCCTTTCTCCCACTGACCCTTACTTTCCTACCTACTCACCTGAAATTCTGCTTTTGGCCACTCCAAATATCCTTCCTCCCAGAAGGCCAAGTTAGCTCTTCTCCCTCCCACACTGACCACCAGCTGCCTTCCCCTCCTCCTTCTGGGCAGGGATGACAGCACTCACCTCCCCAAGGAGGAATCTGACCTGTGATGTGCTGTTGGCCCACCTGCGGTGGAGGGCCCTGCAGATGCCACTCAGATAACCTGTCACTCATGCTGCGGTCAGACCACCAAGGTTTTTGAGAATTGGTTTTTATTTTTTATGCCTCTGTCAGTCTGCTCAAGGATGGAGCACACACACTGACCTATTTGCTCCCGCCGCACCTGCTAATCAGTTTACTGAAGAGGATTCCGGCCCGCGAAATCCGTGGGGGGACCGTAGCCGATCGCGTGAATAAATCTCACACCCAGACACGCTGGGAGAAAGAGCCCGGTGCCACGGGACCAATTCCTATAATTCAGGAAAAGGACCACGGGCGTGGCTTAGCCGGGTTTTTATTAGGAATCTCAGGACATAGCAAGGTGGGAATGGCTAATCATTAACTATGCAAGGGATTCCGGGCAATCATTAGCATAATCCCTTGGTTGGGGTGGAGGGGGGGGAAGGGTCCCAGCAAGTTAACAAGTCTTAGGAAGTAAATTAATCCAATTTCCCTTCAAGGAATTCCTTTTTCCACGAGCATAATTTTTATGCAGGCCCGCAGGGGAGTGTTCATTTCCATGGAGCCAGGCTCGAGACATGGAAATTCCCCGGAGGTTACGTTTTTATCATGCGGATGAAAAGAATTCCTGTCACAGTTTACCAAAAAGAAAATGTAAACCAAGACTGTTTTCAGAAGGGTCTGCTTTCAGACTGCTACAGCTCTCTCTTCAAATATCTATGCAAATCACTAACTAAAGGTCCCAAGTTATTCTGACTGCAGGGATCCTTAGATCTACCTTTGGAAAACACAAACTCAGAACTTATAATCTTTAGGTAATTGAAACATTCGCAGTTTCACAAGTGAAGTGAATGAATGAACATGCCTTACCTGTGTGTGAGGTTCTGTGCGTGCAGAGATGATGCAGTAGAAACAACGTTCTTCTTGGGGTTTGAGTTTCTGGTTTACAGAAAGAGGAAATGTAATCTAAAGGGTGTAATGGAGGAGCTGAGGGGTGGCAGACAAAAATGGCATGAAGAAGACAGAAAAACTTGCTGACTGAGGATGGAGATTTCATTTTGTCTGGGGGAGTCAAGGAACATGTGCTGAGAGGAGAGCCTGGGGGGAGGGGGAGGGAGCCAACTCGGTTTAAACCCCAGCTTTGGCAGAGACGATCCCTGTCACCTCACTATGCCTCAGTATCCCTTCACTCTCAGATGGAAGGAATCATATGTACCTCATGAGACTGTCATGAGAGTACAAGAGACATGCTCTTAAAGCCTCAGGCACGGGGTCAACTGGAACTGGAAGAAGCCATTGTGCAGGCTTCATGGATGGGACAGCACTTGACCTGCCCTAAAGCCAGGGTGGAATATGGATGTGCACAAGGGCTGTTTGGGTGGAGCCAGGAGTCAGAGACCAACGAGGCATGGTTCTTGCCAGCAAAGAGCTTCTTAAAAAGTGATAAAACCCACTATTTTGAGGCAGAGAAGACTTAAGCAATGCCGATTCTCAGTGATATTAAATTTTTATATTTCTCTTTAAATACAATAGCCTTGGAAACAACTCCTAAGGAAGGCTTCTAATGGAAAAAGACAACGCACACAGGTGTACATTGTAGCAAGGACTGTTGTTGACTCAATGTGGAGAGATTTGCTCAGAGAAGGACATTTCTCCCCAAGGTGGCTAGGTGGCGATAGAAGCACGCAAAAGTAGTGAGAATCTTCCAGGCGGTGCACTTTGTGCAACTGACGAACCTGGGGCCTCTGCTCACCAGCAGCACGCACTTCCACCCCACCCCACAAGGCCATACTCTCATCCCTTCCTGCCTTCTCTCTTCAAATATTTCCTGAAGGACTAATATATCTCAGGCCTGGAAAACTCTATAGAGATACTACATCTTAAACATATAGCATTAATCTGTTAGGATGTCACATTTGAGAAATGCATATCTGTTTAGAGGTCCCATCTGAACTCTTGATACTCACACCCATCTAAACCCTGTTCCAAGTTTGGGGAAGAAACTTGGAAACTATGTGAGGAAGAAAACAACTCAATGGCCAAGTATGGGAAGAGCGTAGCTTTGCCACCAAACAGTTCTGGGTTCAGTGTCTAGCTGCAGTATGAACAGCTGCATGGCCTCAGACTTTACTTAATGTTTCTGAGCCTAACATCAACACATGTTAGTTCCTTACACTCTGCTCTCCAGGATAGAAAAAGAGCTGCATCATGCTACTGAGAAAGGAGGGGAGTGTCTGAGCCCCATACTCCACGTGCTTACTGGGATGGATGGCTGGTGGACAGAAGGCACCATCTCTATGGGCACAGTTCTACACACAGGGAACATCAATGAACTCAAATGTCCCCAAACACTTGAAACTCTAGGGTAGAAAATCAAGATAGTCTGAAACATGCTTATAACAGGTGAGAAGTGTTCAATCCAACAGGACATTTCTTGAATGCTCAATCCATGTGAGGCACAGGGCCAGGGAAGAAGAGAATTATGACAAGCTGAGACAGGAAACTGGCCAAGTGCAGACGCTTCATGAGCGATGGTGCAACACCTGGGCAAAGACAGTGAGAGGAGAAGAGAAAGAGAAAAGAGACAATAGAGTAAGGATGTCTGCTCCCTTGCTTCGTATAGCCTTATTAATATTTTGTATCAGCTGCTTTCTGGGTAATTAGTTTAATGGCTCAGCCCAGAGTTGATGACATGTGAGTTGAGATGCGCTCCCAGAGGGAATCTTGAACTTGATTTAATCACAATGAACTTTTTATGTAGTATTTTATGAACTGCAGATACCTCAGATAACCTCAGTAACAGGCTTATTTTGGGAATGTGAAGTTCACTGTTAGAACAGGGTGGCGAGTGTAAGAAGCGGCTTGGGCTCAGGACTCTCACACTTGACTGCAAGTTCAGTTTTGCTTCTTATTACCCACAGAACTTTAGACAAGCACCTTATGACTTTTAAGACAAGGCTTGTGGCAGAGTTTTAGGATGTCCCTCGAGATTTATGTCCCCTGGTGTACATGCCCTGAGGGTGGCAGGACCTGTGAATATGGCGGGGCATCACACCTGTGACTACCTTACATTGTATGGCAGAGGTGAGGGGATTTTGCAGAAGTGATCAAGGTACCAAATCAGTTGATATTGAATTAATAAAAAGGAGATGATTCTGGGTGGGCCTGACCTAAACAGGCAAGCTTTTGAAAAGTGTGTCTAGAGGCTGAGACAGAAGGCAGGAAGACTCTCCTGATGGCCTTGAAGAAGCAAACCGCCATGTTGTGGAGAAGACCATAGGCCAGAGAATGGTTGTAGCTGACAGCCAACAAAAATGTAGGGCCTGCAGTGCGACAAACACAGGGAATGTTGGCTAACACTTCCTGGGCAGGCTATCGGGGGGTGGGTGGCAACGGCAGTGGACTTGGAAAAAGTTGTGGATGAGATGAGGTCACAGCCCAGCCGACACCCTGACTGCAGCCTGGGAAGCCCTAAGCTGAGGACCCCGCCAGGCCGTGCAGCACTCCTGACCCACAGAAAGGTGTTGATTTAAGCTGCTAAGTTTGTGGTAATTTGTTACACAGCAGTTGAAAACTAACTCAGAATTTGCATTACCTACTTTGTAGTGTTGTTATGAGGATTAGAAAAAAGGTATGTAAAGCACCTGGCATGTGGGAAACTACTAATAAATGGTAGCTTTTAGTGGCATAATCCACAATTATCCTATTCTTATTTTAGGGAAAATAAATCTCTCTTTTTTGAATGGATCTTGTATAATACAAAGAATTGTTGAGAGGGTTGAGTAAAATGACGTGTGAAACATGCCCTAGGGCACAGTCTGGCATACACTGAACAGCAAGTGGTAATGACGATGGCGATGATATCATGGTAACTTACAATGCTGATGATTTTTGTCCTGGTGAAAATCGGGCATATTTCTCAATAGGACACAGAGTTTTTTCCTTAAAACCACTTTTGACTTGCTCACAAGTAGCTTTTCTTTCTGAAGTATTAGAGACCATTACTGAATCATACACTAAGTAGACATGAACCTTAGGTATAATCTGGTCCAACTTCTTCAGTTTATAAATGAAAACAAAACAACAAAAAAACTTAAACCTGAAGTAGGATTGTTCAATGCCAAAAAAGAAAATTAATAGCAGAATCAGGAATAGAATTCAGGTATCTTGATACCAAAGCCATTTCCACAGAACCATATATTGATTTCTCTTCAAAAATTTTTCCTGTGGAAGACTCAGTGCCATCACAGTTCACAAAGTACTCCCTTATAAAAGTCAGTCTGCACATAATTTATCAGTCATGAACATTTATCCCCAGCTGCCTCTCCTGAACAATTTATTTTTTATCTTAATTCATTAAATTAATATTTATTGAGGACCCACTTTGTGCTACATTTGTAATCAAGCTTGTTAACCTTGCAGTCCCGACTCACTCTAAAATTATACCCCAGGTTCATTTTAAGCGTATTTGTTGTAACAACCCTGTAAGCAGATGCTGCTGTGACTATTTTATGGGTGAGGAAGTTGAGACATACAGAGGTTCAGGGGCTTGGCCAAACAACTAGTAAGTGATGGGGTGGAAATCTGGCTACTGCTTTAAGCTTCTTTCTACTTTTAATTAGACTGCTTCTCTGAAGATAGTTTGGTATAGTAGTAGTAGTAAGAATAATAATAATGTCAAGAATCCCCCTCTTCAGCCTCATCACTCATAGCCCTGCTGGATCTGGGCTGATGTGTCCTCCATCCTCAGTGCTCACAGCACAAAAGCTCCCAGCACTAAAGGCAAAGGATGAGGAAGCAAATTTTACTTTCAGGAAAGTGGACTTGTTGCAGGGCCTCCCAGGGGCTGTTTACTCTTGTCTGGAGATGCCTCTAGTATCTTCCCTTCCCCTTCTGCCTGCAGCCTTGAAGAGAGAAATCTTACCTACCCCACCCCCACCTCCCATCCCCCTCTGGGGTTGAGATGGTCCTCACAGTGGGGCTGCTCTCCATTTCATATGGACATGGTGCCCCTGACTGTTTAGCTCCCTTCTTGTAATTCTCCCTTTTCCTTGGCAGACGTCTTAGAAACTCAGTCCGACCCTGACAGTGGCCTAGATTCCAGCGATTGACACCCCACCCGTAATGACCCTGTCTCTCCAGGGCTCAGCCAGGATCTAGCTGTAAGGAGGATTAAGCTCATGAGCAGAGACAGGTGTTTCTTTGTGGTTCTCATACTTGCAGTGAGAACAAAAATGAACCCGGAAGGGAAAGGCTACTGGAGATGGGGGAGAGACTTCCAGCTAGCGTGGAGTGGAGTTTATAAACCTCCTTCTCCCACCACAGGGCCTGTCCTCAGGGACCATCACATGCGGGTCCTGGATTTATGAATCCAGACATGCAGGAACAAAAAGAGGGCAAGAGTGAGGACAATTGAAAGCTGTTGTCTGTTAAGTTGGGGTGGAAAACCTGTGCTTCAAGAACTGCATGTTGAGAAATGCAAAAGGACTGAGTGCTTTCTGCATTGAGAACAACAGAATGTACCTCCATGAGTCCTGAGCAATGAAGACAGATCAGGCTGGAGGCAAAGCAAACCAACCAACAAACAAAATAACTCAACCAAAAAGAGGTAGTTCAGGATCAGCACTGAGACAAGGTTACCAGAATCCAAGTACAGTTGGATATTATCTCACTTTTCCGTATGTATTAGGTTTGAGTTAACTGTGGCAAATGATAGTTCGTTCATTCTATTAGTTCTTTTGAAATAATCCCCACGTTGTTCTTTTTTAAAAGTATATTTTATTGATTATGCTATTACAGTCGTCCCATTTTTTTTCTCCAATTTATCCCCCTCCATCCTGCACACCCCCTCCAACTAGTATTCCCCCCCTTAGTTCATATCCATGGGTTGTACATATAAGTTCTTTGGCTTATTCATTTCTTATGCTATCTTAACCTCCCGCTGTCTATTTTGTACTTATCATTTATGCTTCTTATTCCATGTACCTTTACTCCCATTCTCTTCCTCCCCCCCTCCGCTGGCAACCCTCCATATGATCTCAATTTCTGTGATTCTGTTCCTGTTCTAGCCGTTTGCTATTTTTTTTGTTTGTTTGTTTTTCTTTTTAGGTTCAGTTGTTGACAGTGTGAGTTTGTTGTCTTTTCCTGTTCATAGTTTTGATCTTCTTTTTCTTAGATATGTGCCTTTAATATTTCATATAATAATGGCTTGCTCTTATCTGGGAAGCACTTTATCTGCCCTTCCATTCTAAGTGATAGCTTTGCTGAATAGAGTAATCTTGAATGCAAGTCCTTGCCTTTCATGACTTGGAATACTTCTTTCCAGGCCCTTCTTGCCTATAAGGTTTCTTTTGAGAAATCAGCTGATAGTCTTACGGGAATTTCTTTATAGGTAACTAACTGTCTCCTTTCTTCTTGCTGCTTTTAAGATTTTCTCCTTATCTTTATTCTTGTCTAACTTATTATGATCTGCCTTAGTGTGCACCTCCTTGGGTGCAATTTCTTTGGGACTCTCTGGGCTTCCTGAACTTCCTGGAAGTCTATTTCCTTCGCCGGACTGCAGAGGTTTTTCTTCATTATTTGTTCAAGTAAGTTTTCTTTTTTTTTCAGTTTTTTAAAATTTATTTTATTGATTATGCTATTACAGTTGTCCCATTTTCCCCACTTTAATCCCCTCTGCCCCGCACCCCACCATTCCCCGCCCTTTATTTTTTGTCCATGGGTCATACACATAAGTTTCCTGGCTTCCACATTTCCCATACTATTCTCAACCTCCCCCTGTCTGTTTTCTACCTACCATTTATGCTGCCTATTCTCTGTACTTTCTCCTCCTCTCTCCCCCTCCCACTCCTCTGTTGATATCCCCCCATGATTTATAGAAATCCCTTTAACATTTCATACAATAAAGGCTGAGTGATGATGTACTCCTGAGCTTCCTGGAAGTCTATTTCCTTTGCCAGATTGGGGAAGTTCTCCTCCATTATTTGTTCAAATAAGTTTTCAATTGGTTGCTCTTCCTCTTCTCCTTCTGGCACCCCTATGACCTGGATGTTGGGACATTTACAGATGTCCCGGAGGTTCCTAAGCCTCTCCTCATTTTTGGAATTCTTGTTTCTTCATTCCTTTCTGGTTGAATGATTTTTTTTTCCTTCTGGTCCACACTATTGATTTGAGTCCCTGTTTCCTTCCCATCACTATTGGTTCCTTGTACATTTCCCCTCATTTCTCTTAGCATATTCTTCATATTTTCATCTAATTTGCGACCAAATTCAAACAATCCTGTGAACATCCTGATTACCAGTGTTTTGAACTGTGCATCTGATAGGTTGGCTATCTCTTCATCACTTAGTTGTATTTTTTCTGGAGTTTTGACCTACTCTTTCATTTGGGCCATTTTTTTCCTCCCCTCCACATGCCTGTTACTGTAAGGGGTGGAGCCTTAAGTGTTCATCAGGGCAGGGTAACCTGCGTCGTTGTGTTGTGACCCTACCTGTGGGGGTGGGGCCTGAGAGAACAATGGCGCTTGCTCCGCTCTCTGCTGGCTCCCAGTCACCTCGCCCAACACCCACAAGCAAATTGGGCCCCTCTGAGCCAATTCCTGGGTGGGTAGACGGGCCTGTGCCATGTGGGTCTCTCCAATGAACTCTCCCGTGATGCTGGGAGTTCCTCCCGCTGCTGTCTCAACCCCCACAGGTGTTTTCAATCAGTGGTTTGAGGCTTTATTTCCTTTCATTGGTGAGTTGCACGGTCTGCTCTGCTCCCCAGCTTTCCTTCCGGTCTATCTGTGCACGTATGAGGGACCGCCGGGTCCACCAGTCTGGGCCCCGGGGGGTCTGGGTTGGCCAGCCATGGGTTTTGCCGAGTGCTCTGGCTGCAGGTCTCTGGGCAGCTGCAGCGTTGCCCATCCCCCCTAACTCCCCCCACAAACCGCTGTTTAGCCACGCACTTTCCACCCAGCTCCACCTTGCTTACCAGTCTGGGCGAACGTGTCTTCTTTAGCTCCTTGGTTGTCAGACTTCCATACGATTCGATTTTCTGTCAGATCTGGTTGTTTTTTGTTTTAAATTGTTGTTTTCCCTCTTTTGGTTGTACGAGGAGGCATAGTGTATGTACCTACGCCTTCATCTTGGCCAGAAGTCTTATTCAAGTAAGTTTTCAATTTCTTGCTCTTCCTTTTCTCTTTCTGGCACTCCCATGATTAGAATGTTGGAATGTTTAAAGATGTCCTGGAGGTTCCTAAGCCTCTCCTCATTTTTTTGAATTCTTGTTTCATCATTCTGTTCTGGTTGAATGTTTATTTCTTCCTTCTGGTCCAAATCATTGATTTGAGTCCTGGTTTCTGTCCCTTCACTGTTGGTTCCCTATATATTTTTCTTTATTTCATTTTGCATAGCCTTTACTTCTTCCTCCATTTTGCGACTATACTCAACCATTTCTGTGAGCATCCTGATTACCAGTGTTTTGAACTCTGCATCTAATAGGTTTGCTATCTTTTCATTGCTTAGTTCTATTTTTGGAGCTTTGATCTGTTCTTTCATTTGGGCCATATTTCTTTGTCTAGGCATGCCTATTACGTTTTAAGAGGCAGAGCCTTACGTATTTGCTTGGGCAGGGAAACCCAGGTCACCCTGTTGTGGTGCTGTATGTGGGGGAGGGGTCTGAGAAGGAACAATGGTCCAAGAAAAGGCTTGGCTCTCAGCTGGCTTTCTGTCACTTCCTCTGCTACCCACAAGGAAATTGAACCCTTCTGGTGCTGATTTCCAGGTGGGTGGGTTTATGAACATTCTAGAGCCCTGTGTGTCTCTCCAACAAATTCTCCTATGAGGCTGGGAGTCTCTCCCACCACTGCAACCACAACAAGTTTTTTCAGTCAGAGTTTGAGGCCTTATTTTCCCACACTGGAACCCTGGGTTTTCGATCTGTATCACTTCCCAGTTGTTCTTCCTGGTTCATCCACATGCAGTGTGGGACCACCCACTCCACCAGCCACTGCCACCTCACCTGCCCAGTCCTCCATCACCTTGCTGCGTATCCTCTCCACTCTGGCTGCCATCTCTGCCCCTCCTACTGGTCTGGATGAATGTTTCTTCTTTAACTCCTTGGTTGTTGGACTTCCATACAGTTCAGTTTTCTGGCAATTCTGATTGTTTTTTGTTTTTAAATTTGTTGTCCTTCTTTTGGTTGTGCAAGGAGGCAAAGTGTATTTACCTACACCTCCATCTTGGCCAGAAGTCCCATGTTGTTTTACAAACCCTGTGTCAGAAGAACCTGTGGGGATCATCACATTATTGTGCCCACCAAGCACTGTCTGTAGACTGACCTGTACACAGTGTAAGTGGGTGCTGCTGTGATCTGTACAACACAAAATTAACTTTAAAGTGTTAGAAAAACTATTGTAGTTTCTCTAAAGTATTTTTAAAATAAATGATTTATTTTTAAAATAAATATTTTTAATGGGGTCTATAAAGTTTTTTGATGTGGCACATCTCATACTTGAACAAGTGGGGAGACATTGCCTCACAGGGTTAATTGAGGAGGCTCACTTGAACCTTGTGGATTGCCACTTGGGCAGCTATCACCACTGGTAATCCATGCTGAGGACAAGCTAAGCCACCTCTTGAGTTTGCATCTACTGTACACTCAACAGTTCCTTGTCAACTGGCACAACTATAGAATAGGTTCCCCCATGGCACCTGCTAAGCCTGAGCCCCCTCCCAGGCCTAGGAGTTACCAAGATAAGCCATAAAAAGCATACTTTTAAAAACCTTCACCTGAGGATATGTTTTTTTATTGATTTTAGAGAGAGAGGAAGAGAGAGAGAAACATCGATGAGAGAGAAAACACCTATGTGAGAGAAAAACAGTGATTGCTTGCTTCTTGTATGCACCCCAACCGGGGATCAAACCTATAGCCTTTTGTTGTATGGGACGACACTGTAGCCAGCAGAGCCACCCACCTAGGGTGGGTAATTTTTAAATGATGTAATTAAAATGAATTTATAAAATTTGTTACACAAATAAATAGAACTATATTTCTATGCTAATGTTTAATGGATTAGTTCCCTATGGTATTTGTGAGAAGTAAACAGTAAAAAAACAATAAACATATTAACATTGAGCCTAAATAGTGTTGGCGCTAGAGCCAGTGCTAGCCTGGAGCAGGCGGGGGGTATTAAGGTGTAAACTGGCCTGGATGGGAGATGTTTGGGACCACCAATAAGTTGTTTTTGTTTTCGACCATCCATCACAGACCAAATATGAATGTGAGAGAAAGCAGAGTTTGTCATCCTCAAAATATGTCTCTTTCGTGCTCTTGAATATTTTAAACTGGCTAGTTCTAAGAAACAAAGTTTCAGGAAGAACCTCTGACCATCCTCCTTACTGCTGCATCCATTGTTAAAGACGGCCCAGCAAACATTTATCTGCCAAACATTTACCTTCTATGTGCATGTAAGTTACCTTCATGCCCTTTGAAGCCCCAAACTACAACCCCCCTTCCCTTTAGCTCAAAATGGCATATAAACCTCAACTGCCTGATTTCTTCTCAGGTCCCATATTCTTATGGAGCCCCGCCTGTATACACGCGTATGTAATAAATTCAATTGTTTCTTTCCATCGGTCTGTCTCACGTCAGTTTGATTACTAGACCAGTCAGAAAAACTTAGAAAAGTAGAAGGAAAAAAATTTTTCCCCTCCACAAATGATTAATTCCTTATGATTTCTTCTCCCAAGCTGCAGCTTCTATCTCCCATGCAAGCTGTTTCCCCTACTCCACTCATGGCCCATGAATCTGAGCTGGCCCTTGACCTTTAATGAGATTCTCTCAGTTTTGCCCTGTGCTTGAAGTCTAAGCTTTTGGATAGACTTGGCCTGTGTGAGGCATTTCACTAAACAAACTGTTACTGAGAGTCTCTTGGTCAGGGTAGCTGGAAACTGTCAGGAAGCCACTAATATTCTGGGCCTTTTCTTCACACCTTTTGTTGATATCTCCTCCTCTTGCCTTCGGGTCTCCTGTGCTCTCTCATCATCTTCTCATCCTGCCTTAAATCTTCTACCAACAGTAAAAGAACTAGGAGTTCAATCTCTATGTTTTCGATCTCAAGGGTGTTTGATTTTTAAATCTTTTCTATTACCCTAGACCAAAATGTTCTTTAAAGTAGTTCTAGGCTCAGTGGTGCTGGTGGGAGAGAGAACGTAAATGCCATAAATCTCACAATTACGAACTTTTTCTGTGTATCCAGTGTACAAAATTCGAGTGAATAACAATGAAGATTATATTTTGTGGGTGTTATTCTGTCCTGAATATGTGAACTGAAGGCTTTGTGTGGGTCTCAAGCCTATCCACAATGATGCCCTCAGCTGGGAATGCCTGGGACGCTTGTCTGGGCCCTCCTACGTACGGCAGCCCCACAGACATTTGGACCAGCCCTGTGATTCCTATGACTGGAAGACACACATCTATACCAACCATCAGTGAAGCTGAGAAAAAAGTTATTATACATACATCCTAGTGGGTACACGGCTACATCACAGGTAGAAAGAGAGAGAGGGAGCATGGGCCTGAGTTTCTGCTTTTATTAGAATTAAACATGGGGTACCTAGAGTTTTGCATGTTCACTCTTCATTGGTGACTTTAAAGCATAAGAGCCAAAATTAAAGCACAGGAGGGGACAAGCAGAGTCACTCAAGCGGTCGGTTATCCAGGTCAGCCAGGGCTTTCTGAAAGGGAAACCGCATGGATAGAGTGGCCTGGCTTTTTAGCTAGTTGTGTAGTGGCCAATATATTTATTAGAGATGGATGTTTTTGAAGTGGATGCCTCAGTAATCCAAAGCTTAATGTGAGGCACTTACATCACATGCACAATAGGTAATTGTCAGGCACTCACAGTACACAACACTTACCTCCTTTCATCATGGCCGTGATCCTACAAGGTAGGAATTTCCGCTTTATGGAAAAGGAAGTGAGGCCTGGAGAGGTTAAGTAATGTGCTCCAAATAACCCCAGGATTGGAAACTGCAGCTGCCCCACCCGGCACTTCTAATACTCTTTTCTTTGTAGCATTGATCACTTCCTCATGATTTTTGTAGCTTTCTTTCTTTTTTTAAGTATTTTTTATTAATTATGCTATTACAGTTTTTCCAGTTTTCCCCCCTTTATCCTCCCTCCATATTTCCCCCTCAACCCTCCAGCACTCCCCCCACCTTAGTTCATGTCCATGGATTGTACATATAAGTTCTTTGAGTCCTCTATTTCCTATACCAATTTTTATCTCTCCCCACCTATTTTATGCCTATGAAATATGCTTCTTCTTCCCTGTACCTTTTTCCCTCTATTCTTCCCCCTCCCCCTCCCCACTGAAATCCCTCCATGTGATGTCCAGTTCTCTGATTCTGTTCCTGTTCTTGTTGTTTGCTTAGTTTTTGTTTTTCTTTTAGGTTCATTTGTTGATAGTTGTGAGTTTGTTTTCAGTTTACTGTTCACATTTTTTATCTTTTTCTTAGATAAGTCCCTTTAATGTTTCATATAATAATGGCTTGGTGATGGTGAACTCCTTTAACTTGACCTTATCTGGGAAGCACTTTATCTGTCCTTCCATTTTAAATGAAAGCTTTGCTGGATAGAGTAATTTTGGATGTAGATCCTTGCCTTTCATGACTTCAAATACTTCTTTCCAGCCCGTTCTTGCCTGTAAGGTTTCTTTTGAGAAATCAGCTGATAGTCTTATGGGCTCCCCTTTGTACGTGACTGTCTCCTTTTCTCTTGCTGCTTTTAAGATTCTCTCCTTATCTTTAATCTCAGCTAATGTAATTATGATATGCCTTGGTGTGTGTTTCCTTGGGTCCAACTTCTTTGGGACTCTCTGAGCTTTCTGGACTTCCTGGAAATCTATTTCCTTTGCCAGATTGGGAAAGTTCTCCTTCATTATTTGTTCAAATAAGTTTTCAATTTCTTGCTCTTCCTCTTCTCCTTCTGGCACCCGTATAATTTGGATATTGGAACGTTTCAAGTCGTCCCAGAGGTTCCTAAGCCTTTCTTCATTTTTTTGAATTTGTGTTTCTTCGTTTGCTTCTGGACGAATGTGTATTTCCTTCTTTTGTTCCAAATTGTTGTTTTGAGTCCTGGTTTCCTTCCTGTCATTGTTGGTTCTGTGAATATTTTGCTTTATTTCACTTTGGGTATCCTTCATTTGTTTTTTCATTTTTTGACCAAGCTCAATCAGATCTGTGAGCATTTTGATTACCAGGGCTTTAAATTCTCCATCAGCTGGGTTGGCGATCTCCTCGCTTAGCTCTCTTTCTGAGGCTTTGCTCTGTTCTTTCATTTGGGCCATATTTCTTTGTCGTGGTGCACCTGTTAAGTTGTTAGGGCATTGGGGCCTTAGGTATTCACCTGAGCAGGGCAACCCTCCTTGCTGCACTGCAGCACTGCCTGTAGGGGAGAGGCCAGAGAGGGAACAATGCAGCTCACCTGTTGGTCTCTGGTGCATTTTTCTATGAACTCTCGTGAGACTGGGAGTATCTCCCACAGGGGCAACCCCTGCCATAGCCCACAGTCAGCTCTGAGTCTCAGTTTCCCCTTAAGTCAACCCCTCCCGCAGAGCCCACTGAGCTCAGCAGCCAGCCCCGCCCCAAGGCTGCTTCATCACGCCAGTTTTTCTGAGTCGGCTGCGCAGTCCACTGCCTTACCAGTCTGGTTGTTCTCATTGATTTTTTCTTTAATTCCTTGGTTGTCAGAGTTCCACGCAGTTTGATTTTCTGGTGCTTTTGGTTGTTTATTGATTTTAAACTTTTTTTTTTTTAAGATTTTATTTATTTATTTTTAGAGAAAGGAGAAGGGAGGGAGAAAGAGCAATGTATGGTTGCCTCTCACATGGCCCTCACTGGGGACCCGGCCTGCAACCCAGGCATGTGCCCTGACTGGGAATCGAACCAGGACCCTCTGGTTCCCAGCCCGTGCTCAATCCACTGAGCCACACCAGCCGGGCCGTGTTTATTGATTTTAGATTGGTTGTTATCGTCCTTTTGGTTGTGCGAGGAAGTGAAGGGTTTCTACCTATACCTCCATCTTGGCCGGAACTCTGGGATCTAGCTTTCTTATTTATTAGGTTTGTTGAATATAGTCTGTCTCCCTGCCTCTTCACCTCTCCCCAAGAATCCACCTGCCCTACAATGGCAGAGGTGTTTGTCAGTTACATTTATTGGGCTATCCCGATGTCATAGAGGAGTGTCTGCCACTCAGGAGACACTGAATAAACATTTGTTAAATGAATGAACAAAAGTTGCCAAGGCAAGATTTCCAACTAAGTAGTCTACTCAAACTTGAGCACCAATTTAGGTTTCGCCCAAAGCCATCTTTTATTTCTTTTCTAAAAAATATAAAGACATTTTTTGGGGAACTCTAAGAAAACAGTTTTGGAGATTTTATGTAGACAAAGGAAGTCATGTGGCTTTTATCTGAACCCACTCATTGGGCAGTTTTGGACTTCTTTTCACTCACTTGATGCACAGGCATGTTCAGTTGCTCACAGATGCAGAAATCCTTATGCATTACAAGAGTTGAACTACTCAAATACCATTACGGAATGCATTGTGTTAATGCCACTATCTAGGAAATCACATTAATGTAATCTTTAACACACATGTATGAACATTCCTCCTTTTTTGTCGTTGGATATTCCATATTGCTGCTGGCTTCTTCTCCCAGTCACATTTGTAAACACTCACAAATCCTTCACCTCTTTTCCAGCCCTCCCTGCCAACTCTTTCCAAAAATGAACCCAACTCTGTAATTTGAACATACGTTTATTTGTGTGCATATCTTCTGCAGTTTTTCTTTTTCTTTTTTCCAAAGGCAATGAACAATTTATTTTATTTTTTTAAAGTATAGTTTATTGATTATGCTATTACAGTTGTCCCAACTTTTTTCTCCCCTTTATCCCCCTCCTCTCTGCCCTGCCCCCTCACCCTTCAGCATCCCCCCTCCCCCATTCCCTGACCCACAGATCATGTCCATGAGTCATAGATACAAGTTCTCTGGCTTCTCCATTTCCCATACTATTCTTAACCTCCCCCTGACTATTTTGTGTCTACCTATTCTGCTTCTTATTCCCTGTACCTTTTGCATTGTCCACCTCTCCCTCCCCACTGACAATGCTCCATCTAATCTCTATTTCTGTGATTCTGTTCCTATTCTAGTTTTTGCTTAGTTTTTGTTTTTGTTTTTTAGGTTCAGTTATTGATCATTGTGGGTTTGTTGTCATTTTACTGTGCATTGGTTTTGATCTTTAGTTTCTTAGATAAGTTCTTTTAACATTTCATATAATACGGGCTTGGTGATGATGAAGTCCTTTCACTTGACCTTATCTGGGAAGCACCTTATCTGCTCTTCCATTCTAAATGATAGCTTTCCTGGATAGACTAGTCTTGGATGCAGATCTTTGCCTTTCATGACTTGGAATACTGCTTTCCAGCACCTTCTTGCCTATAAGGTTTCTTCTGAGAAATCAATCTTATGGAAACTTCTTTATAGGTAACTGTCTCCTTTCCTCTTGCTGCTTTTAAGATTTTCTCCCTATCTTTAACCTTGGGTAGCTTAATTATGATGTGCCTTGGTGTGCTCCTCCTTGGGTCCAATTTCTTTGGGACTCTCTGGGCTTCCTGAACTTCCTGGAAGTCTATTTCCTTCACCAGATTAGAAAGTTTTCCTTCATTATTTGTTCAAGTAAAGTTTTCAATTTCTTGCTCTTCCTCTTCTCTTTCTAACATTCCCATGATTAGAATGTTGGAATGTTTAAAGTTGTCTCAGAGGTTCCCAAGCCTCTCTTCAGTTTTTTTGCATTCTTCTTTCTTCATTCTGTTCTAGTTGGATGCTTATTTTTTCCTTTTAGTCCAAATTGTTGATCTGAGTCCTGGTTTCCTTCCCGTCACTGTTGGTTCCCTGTATATTTTGCTTTATTTCACTTCTTGTAGGCTTCATTTCTTCCTTCATTTTGCTACTGAGCTCAACCATTTATGTGAGCATCCTGATTACGATTGTTTTGAACTCTGCGTCTGATAGGTTGACTATCTCCTCATCACTTAGTTTTTTTTTCTGGAGTTTTGATCTGTTCTTTTGTTGGGCTGTATTTCTTTGTCTGGGCACACCTGTTATGTGTAAGGGGGTGGGACCTTGGGTATTAACCAGGGCGGGGCAATCTTCTTTGCTGTGTTGTGACGCTGTCTGTGAGGGAAGGGTCAGAGAGGAACAATGCCACTTGCCGTGTTCTCGCCTCACTTTCCATTACTTCCCTCGCTTCCCACAAGTGGTTTGTGTCCTTTAGGTGCTGATTTGCAGGTGGGTGTGTTTGTACTTGTTTTAGGGCTCTGTGGGTCTCTCCACTGTATTCTCCTGTGATGCCAGGAGTTTCTCCTACCACCACAATTCCCACAGATCTTTTCCTCAAACTGTGGTTTTGAGTCTTTAGTTTCCCGAGCTGAAACCCAGGGTTTGATAGTCTGTCTCACTTCCCCACTGTTCCCCTAGGCTGTCTGCATGTGAGTGTGGGACTGCCTCTGGGATCCTCCAGCTGCTGCCTTGCTGGGTCCTCTACACTCTGCTGCCCTGTCTCCGCCCCTCCTGTTACAGAGCAAGGGCGGGGACACCCAACGATACCCCAACCCTGCACCAGGTTTGTTATGCTCACCGCCAATGGAAAGACTTCTCTCAATGCCAGAGACTGGTGAAAAGGAAAGGAATTATTTATTTACAAGTTATGCAGGCTTGGAGTAATGACTTAAGATCTCCTTTAAGATACTAGAGTTCTTTGGAATACCCGTTCTCTAGAATACACACAAATGCACACAGTCCTTCCTTCTCCCCTCTGCCCAGTCCAGGGTACCGTATCTCAGGGAAAGAAGTAGAAGTCCGTGATTCAGGCAGACCCTCGATTCCGACACCATCCACTGTGTCGCCACCGCGATTTCCAGTTAATTCAAAACCATGTGGCTCCTTCTCATGGCCCACCAGCAAGAGTCCTTTCACCCCTTTTCTTCCAGGCAAAGTCTCTCCTGCTTCCTAGGCCGCGTGGCAAAAGGAGTCACCCAAAGCCACGTGGTCCTCTCTCTGTGTCTCTCAGGCCAAGGGGTCCCCACTCCTCCAAAGCGTTGTGGTCCAGAGCCTCTGTCTCTCAGGCTGAGGGGTCCCTACTCCTCCAAAGCCTCATGGTCCAGAGCACTATGGCTGCAGTGCCTGGGTTTAAATCCCCGTGCCAATCTTCCTCTGCAGCCCCATTTCTAACTCCTCCTTCAATCAGCTACACCTGCCAGAACTTCATATTCTTCTAGCTTTATTGGGCTGCCATGTTAACTATGGGCAGGTGTGGCCTCATGGCACAGAGACAATCATCTTCAAGCTCTCACGCAGGCGCTGTGTCCAGGGGGAGTTGCCTCCCAGTTATATCTTGGGTGGAAGTCACTTCCATCCCCCTGGCTCAAAGCTTGACCACAGCTATTTAACATATCTATGAAACCAGTTAAAGGTTATAGATATGTTAAATGACCACACCAGAGGTTAGCTGCAAAGCTGCTGCTCTGAATGGCCCTGCTCCAGGAGTCCCATCCCCCCACCCCCAGTTCAGACTTGTGGGGGTGAGGACATCCTATATATATTTTTCTAATATTTCCTGGACACCTTGAGTTCTGGACCCCATTACAAATCCCTATTTGGGCCCACTTCTTGGCTGCACCCTGTTACACTCCTACAACCTGGATGAATGTTTCTTTAACTCCTTGCTTGTTGGACTTCTATGCAAATGTTTTTTCTGGCAGTTCTGATTGTTCTTTGTTTTTAAATTGGTTGTTTTCCTTTTTTTTGGTTGTGTGAGAAAACAAAGCATTTCTGCGTGTGCCTCCATCTTGGCCCATTCCTGCCTTTTTTCTATAAGCTCCTTATATGGGATTATTCTAGAATGTTTCTAGATCTCTGCCTGTAGGATTCTGTCTGCTTCAATGCTGTCTTACCTATTTATTCCCTCTACTCATATAGTGGTTTGTTGGTCTTGAAAGGTCCCCATGCTTTCTTTTTACAACCCTCCCACCAGCCCATGAGGTTGGCAACCTAGGCATAATTATTTGTGATATTTTACAAATGAGTGTCCTGAGACTCAGAGGGGGCTAAGTATCTTTTCTAAGGTAACAAGCTAGTAAGAGGCAGTGGTGGGATTAGACCCAGCTCTGCTGAGGCTGTGCCCTAAGCCTTTCTCACTATGTCAGCCTGGTCTGGACTGCTGTCAACAATGTTTCAAACACAGTGCCATGTATTAGGTGCTCAGTAAATGTTAGTAAAGGCTGATGTTCCCTGAAACTGAACGAAGTAATCGTCCAGGTGAATAGTATAAAAACAATTGAGCTAAGGTGACAAAAATAATAATAATCCAAGGCAACCAGAGAGGCTTGAGGGTATCCTGTGAAGCATAAGAAAAGGAGAGAAGATAAATTCTGAGGGTGAACGACTAGGGACAGACTGGTAAAGGCCAAAAAAAAAAAAAAAAAAAAAAAAAAAAAGCCTTACACTGCTATGTGTTTCTCACTTTTGAATAAATGATCTCCTTTGTTGAACATTTCAGAAAGTGTCTGAGGCTCTGCTAGAAATAAATAATAAAGATTTATTCAAGAGTCCTAGGGTTTCGAAACCAGAAACATAACTAGGCAATCAATACCCAGATTGTTCCAAAGAAAAAAGAAAAGCTGGATTCTTATAGTAAAAAGTGCATTTTTGAGAAGAATCAGTTCTGCTTTCTTAGCCTCTAGATTGATCTGAGATGGTCATCCTCTAGATGACCAGTGGTCTGAATCCAGTGGTCTGGATACATAAACATCCTTCAGTCATTCAGGGGGAATCAGAGGGTTATCTGGAGATTTGATGTATAGGCAGGCATTGGCACAGGACTAGAAAGTTCAAAAGTTTACATTCCAGGCTAGTTACAAGAGTAGAATCATTTCCTCATATCTGAGCCCCGTTGATTTCAGTAATTTAGCAGCTTGACTGTAATGACTCCATTTTATTTCTTTACGCTATTTCTCACCTTTATTCCTCAGACCAAACTCGTGAGGGAGAATCTCCACTAGAATCTGAAGATATTGCAGTTCAGAGAGAATTTAGTGCATTTTTTTTCCCGTAACACCATTCAACCGGTAATTAGTAGAACTGGGATTTAAGGCAGCATTTCCTACTCTAAAGACCATTGTTTTAAGGGCAAGGCCTAGATTGTTTTTCCCCCTGAGAATGCCAAGCAAGTCTAGGTCTTCGAGTTATATCTAATTTATTCTTTCACAGTGAAAATGGCCACCCTATTGTATTCTCCTTTTTTATTGTCAACTCTAGAGGGACATAGTAGCACACATGGCAGACGAGTTCAAACCCCTGCTCTGCCACTTACCAGCTGTGTGAATTTAAGTAAGTTACTTCCCCTCCCCGGGGCTTAGTTTTTTCACTTATAAATGGGGACAATAATGTCTCTGGCACCAAGAGGATCAAGTGAGATGTATGTAAAGTGCTCAGCACAGACTCTAGCACCTAGAAAACCCTCATTAAATGTCAGTTGTCATTGTGTTGTATAATAATGCATTTGTCTAGTGTTTGTCCCAGGCTCCTGGGAAAGAACTTCTAAGTCCTTGGAATTTTCTGGATTATAGGAGCATCTTTGGCGGGCCCTTGGACCACGTCTGAGTTTATGGTAATGAGGTGACTCAGGATGGGGCCTGACCTTCCCACCTCTGAGAAGGGGCTAGAGATTGAGTTCACTCACTGGCCAATGATTCAATCAATCATGCCTATGTAATGAAACCCCAATAGATAGAATTTCTGGACACCTGAAGCTGCCCTGAGGTTAGTGAACACATTGATGTGTCAGTAGGCTGATGCATCTTGATTCCACAAGGAGCGGCCATGGGAGCTCTGCATTCAGGACCCTCCCAGACCTCATGCTATGGGTCTACTCATTTGGCCATTCCTGATTTATATCTTTTATAATAAAACTGTGATAGTAAGTATAGCATTTTTTGAGTTCTGAGAATCATTCTAGGGAATTATCCAACATGCGAGAGCACAGAAACCCACATTTATAGCCAGTTGGCCATACATGCAGGTAGCCTAGGGATCCCCAAACTTGTAGCTTACACCCGAAGTTAGGGCAGCCTTGATGGAGACTGTGCCCTTCACTTGTGGAGTATGGGTCACTCCACATGTAAACAGCAGAATTGAATTGCTATGTCACACATTCTTACCATTGGATGGGGCATCACCTGATTGTCAGGAAAAGTTAGACAGTCACAGAAAAAGAAATGCCTCCCAGAGGGCCAGATTCTGGGTTGGAGGGGCTGGTAAAAAGGCCATGTTCAGTCAGAAACTCAAATCCCACAGCATCAAGCCTTCAGTCTCCTGTAGACTATGAAATAAGGTCTCTCCACGTACATTTCCGTGAATGGAGTTGAGAGGAAGGGCCGAGAGGGGGTAAAGAGTAACAGACTTGGTACCATATCCCAATGTAATTCTCCATTTCGTTTGTATGCCACTTTTACATGTTCTGAGGACACATTTATTTTTTTCCTAGGATTAAAATAATAATAATAAATAATAATAAATATTCCAGAAAATCCTGTAAAAGGCTTATTGAAAACTGACCCTATTTTGAACAATTCTTATTTTTCCTGGACATTTCCTTCTGAGCTCTCTCATCTCAAAAACAGATCCTTTCCTGACGGCAAGCTCCACTTCTGGACGCCTGCCAGGTGCTCCCAGCCGCGCACGGTTTCCAGTTAAGTCTGCTTCAGAGGCCTTGATCCTGCCCTTGCGGTCCATAGGATGCTGTCTGTGTCAGCGCAAGGTGACACTCTGAGCCTGGCTTCCTCCCCATGGCGGTATCCTTTTCCCTTACTCATTCTTTTCACAGAGCTTCAGATCTGCTCTCCAGAGCTTTTCAAAGCCTCCTGCTGTTTCCTGCCAAGACTTCTGTCTTTCCTCTGAATTTTGTCTTGAGACGTAGAACTTCTCTGAAGTCTCTTTATGGAGATTGTTGCACCAGAGTGTTCCTATGACTTGTAGCAACTGAGCTGTTGTTTCCTCTTCAGGGTTTGTCTTGGAGAACAAGGAACAGCTGATGAGCTCATAAAGAAGAAATCACTGCCAAATGGTGTTATTTACTTCTGCAGTTCTCTAATAAAAAGAGATTTTCCTTAAAGACAATGATGTTATTAAAAACTGACAAAGTGTGAATCCTAAAGCCGGCCTCAGCTTCCTAACAGTTTATTTAGCCACTAGGGGCTGGGGCAAAGGTGGGCAGATATGGGAATGTCAGATCTCTAGCCCTGGATACAGATGCCCCAGTTCCGTAGAAGATGTCCCCAATCCTTAGGTGCATACTAACTTGCCTGTTGTGACCTGAGCTTGTGTAGTGAGCTGTTTGACAACAGCACTTTATGGCAAAAACCAGAGCAATGACCAGTTAATTCTAAGGGAGAGTTTACAATTCTCTGCTCAAACAATCAAATGACACCTTTCAGAATCCCATCTTATTGGAGCAAAGACTTTTCTTCTTATCCTATATCCAACCTTTCCCTTGTAACTCAGTACGACTCGCTGAACACACCTTTGAGTGAGTGAAGCAGCTTTCCCTCGTCTGGCAAGCAATCAATGTGGCTTTGTTTTTCTAGAGCTGGCTATCGTGGTACAGTTTCAAAGCCGTCTCTGCTACTGAATGAGACATGTAACTTTAGGTAACCTTACCAAACCTCCTCCTCACAAAGAGAGTAATAATAGTACTATCCTCAGAGAATAATTTGAGGATAAAATAAGATAATCCACATAAGCACTTGACACCGTGCCTGGCACAGAGTAAGGATTTTATAACTGTTAGAGGGAAAAAAATAAATAGAAATCCTTACATGACAGTTTGAATTCCACACTTGGTTAGCTCTGGAATTAGCAAATATGTGATGCTTAGTTATCCAGCGTGCCCTTTGATCCTCATACACCTTTCAGGAAATTCAGAGTGGGCGCTATCACCATCAATTCACAGACGAGGAAATGAAGGCAATGAGACCTCATGGGTCTTAACCTCGTAAGCCTCTTGACTGGTATTGCAATAAAACAACATGGGACTTCGCTTTTATACTCTACATTGGAAACTAGAGTCTGGAACACTGTAGAGCTAAACTGTGCGCATGAGTAGTACAGGGCTGACCCAGCAGGCGTTAGTTGTATAAACCCTGCTGGTTCCCAGGAGATAACTCTAAGCCCTTGGAATATCCCACCCAATCAGTGCCTTTATTTGCCTGGGACACTGGGCCACACTAGAGTCGATGCTACAGAGCGATGTATGCTGGGACCCGGGCCATGCTGGAGAGGCTGGAATCTGAGTGGCAAAAGTTGCTCATCACCCTATGCCTACATGATTCATCCCTGTAACACACCTAGACACCAAGGTTCACGTGAACATCCCTAATTGACAACATTGTCTACATATGATGACACATCATTCCCTGGAAAATGAAGTGCTCTCTGTAGGACTCCAAAGGGTGTAGACAACAGGAAGCTCCCTCCTGGAACTCCCCTGGGCCCTGCCCTCTGTGGTTTTTATTCCTTTGTGATTTTAATCTGTATCCTTTCATTGTAATAAACCATAACTATGGTTTATTAGATGGTTAATCAGCTTTTGTGATTTCTGGGAGTCCTTCTAGTGAATCATTGAATCTAAGGGTGGTCTTGGGGGCCCCTGATGCATTGGGGAACCAAGGATCTGCTACCGCACAATGGGGAGGAAAGGCCTGGCTTCCAGGACACTGTGTTTCTGTTTGGAACAACACTGCCTTCTGCTGCGCTGATCTCCTTCCTCCTTCCTTCCCTCCCTCCCCACCCCGCTGCCTCTCCCCCCACCATACCCAGGTTGCCACTGTTACCCCAGTGTCAGGCTGGAAACAGCGAGTGTGACACGCAGCCCTAAGAACGCCCACCTTTCCAAAACATGTTATGCTGGGTTGGAAAGACAAAGCCTGCCTTTCTTCCAACATATTTGGTTTCCCTTCAGAAAATGAACTCAATGAAATCTGGAGGACATATTGGGTTGTCCAGAAAGTCCGTTTAGTCTTTTTGATAAAATAAAAGACACATTTTTCATTTTCAGCAATAATTTTATTGAGCTGGAAATTTTGAGAATGCCGGCTATGTCCTGCATGGTAAAATGTTGATTGTTTTCAGTTAACGTCTTGATTTGATCACTATCAACTTCAACAGGTCTGCCTAACCGTGGGGCATCATCCAGTGAAAAATCACCAGCACAAAACTTCACAAACCACTTTTGACACATTTGATCAGTCACAGCACCTTCTCCATACACTGCACAGATATCTTGGGGGGGTTTCAGTTGCATTTTTACATTTCTTGAAATAATACAGTATAATATGCTAAAAATGCTGCATATTTTCTTCCATCTTCAATATTAAAATGGCTACACAAAAACTCACCAATTTTGATAAGTTTTTCTTTTAATGCATGCTGATATGACAGCTGTCATGATACAATCTAACAAAACTCCTTCAAATGGAGTTAAAGACACTAAGTGCTACTAGAGCCATCTTACAGAAAGAAACCAAACAAAATTTTTGGCCGTCCCAATGCTGTGTTTGATTGTTGAGTTCAACCCTGACCCAGGGTTGCAGGCATGGTATTTGCTTCCCTGCTTGGCTGGGGGTGGGACACTGGGGTCTACTGTGTAGGTGTACAGAGGCTCCTATACCACTGGCATCTTGGCAACTCATATCATTATGATGTGAGAACTAACCTACGACCCCAAGCTGTGAGACTTTTATCCCTGATCAGTTTCACTCCTGCATAAGGTCTAGAAAAACTAGTTACGTTGTCTGTGTGATTGGGATCCCATCCTTCAGTTTCATTGGGAATAAAGAAGAGGGCAATGAGGATTGGGAAAGGGTTGGAAGGGGAGGGTGGATGGCAGGGAAGAGGGAGGAGGTTGGGAACCACCACACAAGTTTGAAAAGTTGTTTCTCATGCAGTTCATTTCAATTCACAATTTTGATACTAAATAAATGTGTTGTATTCTTGGTTTTGAACAAGTTCATTATTAGGGAAGACATATTTCCCTCTTTCATTTCCTTTTAAAAATACAAAACTTTTTCAGACTGCATCTTTTTTTAAAAAATGTGATTTTGACACTCATGGAAGACTCTCCCTTCACTCCTTCCAGCTGACTTCTGCCCTTTATTTGGGCCTCAGTTTAGATGCCATTTCCTCCTGGAAACCACCCCCAAACCTCCAGTCCATGTTAGGTCACCCGCTGTGGTAGTGTTTTTGTATTTCCTTTTTCCATTACAGTTGACATTCAATATTATTTTATATTAACTTCAGGTGTACAACATAGTGGTTAGACAATCATATACTTTACAAAGTGTTCCCCTGATTTTTCCAGTACTCATCTGGCACCATTTATAGTCATTACAATATTACTGACTATATTCCCTATGCTGAGATTTACATCCCCATGGCTATTTTGTAACTACCAATCTACTTCTTAATCCCTTCACCTTTTTCATCCATTCCACCAAATCCCCGCCCCTCTGGCAATCATTAATTTGTTCTCTGTATCTGAGTCTGTTTCTCTTTGTTTGTTTTGTTTTTTAGATTCCACATATAAGTGAAATCATATAGTATTTGTCTTTTTCTATCTGACTTATTTCACTTAGCATCCCAAGTGCCCATTAACAGACAAGTGGATAAAAAAGCTGCAACACATATTTACGATGGAATGTTACTCAGCCAAGCCCTTGTTTGAGAACTTCATTGACATCAGGGACTAAGCATGACTTATTCTTTGCTATATTCCCTGGGCTAATATAGTCTTCAGCATAAAATAGGTGTTCAAAAAATATTTGATGCATGAAAAATTGAATGAGTTTTATATCCATTGATTCTTTCCCCCTGTTCAGCAGGAATTTGTTCTGACAGTTAAGGGCTAGGAAATGAACTCATTTCTTGTGCATATTCAAGGGTGAAAAAAGTCAATGTGAGCAATGGTAGGAAGAAGTAAGCATTTGGTTCTGGAATATTTTGGTAAACTAAATTGATTTAAATGATTTAATTGTACTAAAATCTCATGTGTAAAATCACAGCCATGATTTTACCTTTGGGCAAGTGCATATATACACATGCACATATCATTCTGTTCATTCATTCTCTCCTTTTCTTAAATGTGTTCTAGAGGATACAAAGCCACTGTGCAAGGCAGCCAGGGCTTTGGCAGCCTCAGGCCGTGGAAGTCTAACCTTTTGTTTTGTGGCATCGGTCATGTTATTTCAGCTTTCTGTTTCTCTTTCTGTAAAATTAGTTGGAAAACCAGTCAATTTCTCAAATGGCTAGAACTGCCTGGTTCTGCCAGTAGAAAGTTTATATTTATTTCTTTAGGCTGGCTTCTTCTGCCTGCTGGCTTTCCCCATCTCATGACCATGCAGCAGAATAGCATAATGCGGGGAAATGCTTTGTTCCCATGAATAGAAGATATTTAAGAGCAAAGTATAAATTTCTGCCCTGCGAGGCTTCTCTTTTTAATCGGTTTTAGGTGTACACCTCATCAGCACTAAGTGACATTAACAGTGTTGTGCTACATTTGTCACCGTCCATCTCCAGAACTTTTTCATCCTCCCAGCCGAAACTCTGTGCCCATTAAATACCTCTCCATTCCTCCTCCTCCCGTTCCCTGTAACCACCATTCTTTCTGTCTCTGTGAACTTGACTACCCTGGGAACCTCATATATGTAGGATCATACAATATTTGTCCTTTTGTGACTGGCTTATTTCATTTAGCATAATGACCTCAAGGTTCATCCATGTTGTAGCATGTGTCAGAATTTTCTTCGTTTTAAAGGCTGAATAACATTCCATTGTATGACTTGACCACATTTTGTGTATTCTCTCATCCTTCAATGGGCACTTGGGTTGTTTCTACCTTTGGCTATTAAAAATAATCCTGCCATGAACATCTGTTTGACTCCCTACTTTCAATTCTTTTAGGTATATGAGGTCTCTCCAGAAAGTATCCAGGTATGTAATATGAAACATGGAGACATTTATTGAAGAAGATACAAGACACAGGAAACATTGTACACAGGAAAGTGAGGATAGTCCCCCTCAAAGTAGGCACCTTGGGACCTCACACAGTTCTCCCAGCATCATTAGCAACCATAGGCCTATGTTCTTTCTGCTCTGGTAGCAGAAGCCACAGAATGAATTTTGCCACAGCACATTTCATGCAAAGATCCTAATCAAAATCTCAGACACAACAGTTTCTGAAATCCCTAGACCAGCTTCTAGTTCTCAAACTGTCAGTTGCCGAACTTTGTTGATTGCAGCCTGTACACGTTCAGCATTCCAGGTGTTCTGCTTTTTGCAGGCCTCCCAGAATGTGGACCACTTTTAACAGATTGTTGACTATCTTTGAAGCATTTGTAACACACTTATATTTGCATCGCATTCATTGCGTCGTCCCCAAAAGCCTTCTGAATCATCTGAATAGTTTCTGCAGAAGAATGTTCAAGCGTAACACAAAATTTGATGAAGATTCATTGATCTACTCACTCGGTCATTTTGAATGTGAGGGCCACACAGTACACATACTCACTTAACAGTGTCTACTGCCCTCACTGAATAGTACAGTGAAGTCATCATTGTTCACACATGCACATTCCGGCATTCCAGTCTACTCTCCTTGGCTGCCAGGTTATATCAATGTCATACAAACCGTTCTTGTTATATTACCAATGACTGGTCTTTTCCCAGACAGACTTTATACCTAAACATGTACTTCCTGGACCATATGGTAATACTGCATTTAATGTTTTAAGAGATTGCCGAACTGTTTTCCTAGCTCCTAATTTTTTAAGTCTACCATCTCAGAATCTGGACCCAAAAGATTTGTCATGTGGGTTGTTAGGTTACTATTAGTTGGGGTTTTAGTCTGCAAACCAGGAAGAGGGCTCTCACCAGAGAGAATCTGCCATCACTCTAATCCTGGGCATCTCTGTCTCTAAGAAACAGATGTCTGTTGTTTAAAAAAATTGGCTTTGAGCCCTGGCTGGTGTAGCTCAGTGGATTGAGCACGGGCTGGGAACCAGAGGGTCCCAGTTCGATTCCCAGTCAGGGCACATGCCTGGGTTGCGGGCCAGGTCCCCATGAGGGCCATGTGAGAGGCAACCATACATTGCTGTTTCTCTCCCTCTCTCCCTCCCTTCCCATCTCTCTAAAAATAAATAAAAAAATAAAATAAAAAAAACTGGCTTTGAGATGCAGGCAAATTTAGACAGTGGGATAATAAGTGCTTTAGAAGAAGACTGGGTTCCAGGTCATGGCTTTATCATATCCCAGGTAATGATCTTGGGGAAGTCATTAACCACCTTGACTAGTATTCTTCTAACCTGTAAGGTGAGCATACTGCCTTACTTTCCAGGATCACTGAGGGAATTAACACAGATAAAAATATACAAAACAGACTTCTGGCCAAGATGGAAGTGTAGGTAGATATACTGTGTGTCCTCACACAACTAAAAGGACAACATCAAATTTAAAAACATAAAACAGGAGGAAAAAGACCTGTACTCAGAAAACTACTCAACACTGAAGAAAGAAATCAAGAAAGACACAAACAAATGGAAGCATGTACCATGTTCATGGATTAGAAGACATAATATTATCAAAATGTCCATACTACCCATAGCAATTTATGGATTCAATGCAATACTGATTAAAGTACCAATGACATATTTCACAGATATAGAACAAACATTTTCACAATTTATACGGAATCATAAATGACCCTGAGTAGCCACAGCAATTTTGAGAAAGAAGAACAAAGTAGGAGGGATCACAATACCTGCTATCAAACTGTATTACAAGGCCACTGTAATCAAAACAGCCTGGTACTGGCATAAGAACAAACACATAGACCAATGGAACAGAATAGAGAGCCCAGAAATAAACCCAAGTCTCTATGGTTAATTAACATTTGACAAAGGGGGCAGCAGCATAAAATGGAGTAAAAATAACCTCTTCAACAAATGGTGTTGGGAGATCTGAAGAGCTACATGCAAAAAAATGAAACTTGATGACCCACTTATACCGTACACATACAAAAAAAATTCAAGGTGGATAAAAGACTTAAATATAAGTCATGATACCATAAAAGTCCTCTGGGAGAACATAGGCAGGAAAATCTCAGATATTCCACACAGCCATATTTTCACTGATATGTCCCCTAGAGCAGGGACATAAAAGAAATAATAAACAAATGGGACCTCATCAAATTAAAAAGCTTCTGCACAGCTAAAGAAAACAGCATTAAAATGAAAAGAGAACCAACTGTATGAGAAAACATATTTGCCAGTGATAACTCAGATAAGGGTTTGATCTCCAAAATATATTAAGAACTCACAAAAGTCCACTCCAGGAAGACAAACAACTCAATTAAAACATGGGCAAAAGACTTGAACAGACACTTCTCCAAGGAGGACATACAGAGGACCCAGAGACATATGAAAAGATGCTCAGCATCACTAGCCATCAGAAAGTTCCAAATTAAAACCACAATGAGATACCACTTCACACCAGTCAAAATGGCAATCATAAACAAATCAACAAACAGCAAGTATTGGAGAGGATGTGGAGAAAAGAGAACACTAGCACACTGTTGGTGGGAATGCAGACTGGTGCAGCCACTGTGGAAAACAGTATGGAACTTCCTCAAGAAAACTAAAAATGGAACTGCCTTTTGACCCAGAAATTCCACTGCTGGATTATATCCTAAGAGCCCTAAATCACCAATCCAAAAGAACCTATGCATCCCAATGTTCATAGCAGCACAATTTACAATAGCAAAGAGCTGGAAGCAGCCTAAGTGTCCATCAGTAAATGAATGGATAAAAAATCTATGGTACATCTACACAATGGAATGCTATGCAGGAGAAAGAAAGAAGGAGCTCCTACACTATGCAATAGCATGGATGGAACTGGAGAGCATTATGTTAAGTGAAATAAGCCAGACAGTGATAGACAAATACCATATGATCTCATCTTTAAGTGGAACCTAATCAACAAAACAAACAAGCAAGCAAAATATAACCGGGGGCATTAAAATTAAGAATAAACTGACAGTAACCAGAGGGCAGGTGAGAGGGAATGATGGGGGGAAATGGGGGAAGGGTTTTCAGAAACATCTATAAAGGACACATGAACAAAATCAAGGTGGGGAGGGATCAGAGGTGGGAGGTGGGGATGGTTGGGGTGGGGGGAAATGGAGACAACTGTACTTGAACAACAATTAAAAAACAGTAAAAAAAAAAAAAAAAACCCTAAAAGCAAAAAAACAAAAAACAACCAGAACTGCCAGAAAATTGAACTGTATGGAAGTCTGACAACCAAGGAGTTAAAGAAGAAACATTCATCCAGACTGGTAGGAAGGGTGGAGACAGGCTGACGGGGCAGAGGAGACTTGAGGCAAGGCAGTGGCTGGAGGACTTGGCTGGGCAAGGTTTCGGTTGGAGGTCTGGACCGTTCCGCATTTGTATGCAGATAAACTGGGAGGAACAACTGGGGAGCTACACAGACCACGCAACCCAGGGTTCCAACACAGGGATATAAAGCCTCAAAACCTCTGACTGAAAAAACTTGTGGGTGTTGCAGCAGTGGGAGAAACTCCAAGCCTCACAGGAGAGTTCACTGGAGAGACCCACAGGGTCCTAGAAGGTACCCAAACCCATCCACCCGGGAATCAGCACCAGAAGGGCCCAATTTGTTTGTGAGTAGCAGAGGAAGTGACTGAAAGCCAGCTGAGAACTGAGCAAGCAGCATTGTTCCCTCTCAGACCCCTCCCCCACATACAGTGCCACAAAGCAGAGACTTGGGTTGCACCACCCTGGCCAATACCTAAGGCTCTGCCTCTTACTACATAATAGGCTCACTGAGACAAAAACATATGGCCCAATGAAAGAATTGATCCAAACTCCAGGAAAAATACAACTAAGCAACGAAAAGATAGTCAACCTATCAGATACACAGTTCAAAACACTGATAATCAAGGATGCCCACAGAAATGGTTGAGTATGGTCTCAAAATAGAGGAAGAAGTGAAGGCTATGCAAAGTGAAATAAAGGAAAATGCAGAGGGAACCAACAGTGAAGGGAAACAAACTGGGATTCAAATCAACGGTTTGGACCAGAAGGATGAAATAAACATTCAACCAGAACAGAATGAAGAAACAAGAATTCATAAAAATGAGGAGAGGCTGAGGAACCTCCTGGACAACTTCAAACATTCCAACATCTGAATCATAGGGGTGCCATAAGGAGAAGAAGAAGAGCAAGAAATTGAAAACTTATTTCAACAAATAATGAAGGAGAACTTTCCCAATCTGGCAAAGGAAATAGACTTCCAGGAAGTCCAGAAAGCTCAGAGAGTCCCAAAGAAGTTGGATCCAAGGAAGCACATACAGGGCACATCACAATTACAGTACCCAAGATTAAAGATAAGGAGAGAATCTTAAAAGCAGCAAGAGAAAAGGCGATAGTTACCTACAAAGGAGTTCCCATAAGACTGTCAGCTGATTTCTCAAAAGAAACCTTGCAGGCAAGAAGGGGCTGGAAAGAATTATTCAAAGTCATGAAAGGCAAAGACCTACACTTAAGATTCCTCTATCCACCAAAGCTATCATTTAGAATGGAAGGGCAGATAAAGTGTTTCCCAGATAAGGTCAAGTGAAAGGAGTTCATCATCACCAAGCCCTTATTATATGAAATGTTAAAGGGACTTACCTAAGAAAAAGAAGATTAAAACTATGAACAGTAAAATGACAATAAACCCAGAACTATCAACAAACAAACCTAAATAACAAAACAAAACCAAAAAATAACTTGAACAGGAACATAATTACAGAAATGGAGTCCACATGGAGGGTTATCAGCAGGGAAAGGGAGGTGAGCAATGGGAGAATAGGTACAGGGAATAAGTAGCATAAATTGTAGGTACAAAATAGACAGGAGGAGGTTAAGAATAGTATAGGAAATGTAGAAGACAAAGAACTTATATGTATGACCCATGGACATGAAGTAAGGGGTGGGTATGTGGGAGGGGAGGGAATAAAGAGGGGAAATGGGACAACTGTAACAACATAATCAATAGAATAGATTAAAAAAACACACAGAAACTATTTTGTACAGTGCCTGGTTGAATAAAGGCTCAATGGAGGTTAATCTCCTTAGTCCTTCACATTTCATGTCCATACCCTTTCCACCTGGAAGCCCTTTCTCTCCTCCCTCAGCACCCCATGAAATCTGTGACATTCTTCTCTAGAATACCCATCTGCCTTGGCCCAGCTCCATTCTCTCCAGGCCTCCCTCTTTGCAGATGTCATTTGGAATGGAGCTCCTAACACATATGCCAAGGGTTTCAATCCATATTTTAATGCATCGGGCTCTCTGGGGCATTTGATTTTTAACAGGGATCAAGCTTTCGACCTGAGGATGAATCCTTAATGACAGTGCTTCAGACACTTGGGACAGAACCCTGGACAGTAATGACTGCACTTGACCCTCACTATGGATTTTAGATCCCACTGTGGGCCCCACTAGCTACTCTTCCTGGGCTGAGATAATTAATGTTAAAGTAGAGAGAACAATCAAAGTGAAAAACTGAACATGACAAGTCTGTTGTCGGGAACTGAGAGGTGACACATATTTCTGACCAAACTGCTCAGAAGAAAAGTGATATTTCCATGCCTGAAATGTTCATCTCACAAAAAGCCCTGGAATATGCTAATTAATGTAAGCAGAGCAGAGAACTTTCTGCTAAAGAACGGTTGATACCACTAAGTGATCCAGTGAGATCACGTTCTGAAATGGATACTCTAGACTAAGAGGACTCGATATGCTGCCCTTTGGCTAGAATATTCTGGGGTGGAAATAAAACTCATCACCATACAATTTGCTAGTATATGAAAGAAAAGTGAATTCGTTTCAACCAACAATTGAGATACAGGTTCTAAAATGATTTTTTGTGTTATTTTCTAGTGTGGGAAGTTGTCTGATAGAGGTAGTTTGTATACTAAAATATTAGAATTTCTGGGCATTTTGATGGATTACAGAGACAAGTAAAAAATATTAGAACATATGGTACCTACCCTAGTGAAATTCCCTGCCAACACAGGAACCAAAAACAACTGAAATTTTTGGTGAGGTGAATTTGGAGACACTGCCAAGAGGTGGACTCTCCCTGTACCTACCCGTACTGCCTGCAGTCTCTGGCCAAATGCTGTCAGGTTTCTTGCTAAGTGGATGACACCATGCAGTAGGGCTGGGTTTGCCTCACTGAGCATGCTCAGACTTGATAATGGACCTAAGGTGCTATTCTTGCAAATGTCAACTCCTCACTTCAAAACCTGAAGATGAAATAAAGTGAATTTTAAACATTTATGCACAGATCAATTGAGAATATGGTTCCAAACATGAGATTATGAAGCCATGAAGCTGTTTTAAGTGTGTCTTGCATATTCTCCTGATAATCTGCTTGTTCTAACTTGCAGTACTGCGGAGGAAGTGAAGGCATCATGCCTTTCCACTCTTACACAAGTGGGACTGCAGATTGAGTAGCCTTTCTCAGGTGGCTTTTAACCCTTAGCTCCTGCCTGACTGATGAGAGTAAGGCCACACAACAACTAAAGTTTGGACAAGAAAATATCCTTGGTAGCATTTATGAATAGAAAATAGACAGCCTCTTTGCCTTTAGTTTTACCTTCAAGTGACCATTGGCTATACTAGTCAGGAAAGGCTGGGTTATGGGGCAGAACAAAAATCCTTCAAGAAAGGTATATTTCTTATTCATGGTCTATATCCAACACAGGTCAGCAGGTGTGGAGGAGTAATCTGTTCCACATAGTCACTCAGGAACTCAGGGTAACAGAGGCTTTGCCATCTGTAATGTGGTTGGTGGCCTAGGCAAGACAAGGTCCTGCATAAAGAGTGCACGTCTGTGGTCCAGGCCAGAAGTACACATCACTTCCGCTTGCAGTCAATTGGCTAGGACTAGTCATACCGCACCATTGAATGGCAGGGAGGTGTGACATGTAGTCTTTTAAGTACCTGAAGGAGAGGAGGCTGGGAAGTGAGCACTAGCGATGCCTATAAGATTTTATAATTTCATTCATTCATTCACTCATTCATTCATTCACCTAATGAACCTGTACTAAATACAAGTTTAGGCCCCATAAGAGGTACAGGCACACATAAAATACATCCCCTTCAAAATCAGGAGACATCATAGCTCAGGCTGGGAAAGGTGAGGTTTGAGACTTTGATCACCCATATTCAATAATTACATCATTTGGAATATCTCTTCCCTAAGAGATGGAAAATGATTGCCCAGAGGAAGGGCAGCTCAGATAATGCCTGACATGCAAATACAGGAATTACAAACGACCCCCACCATCAAGGGCTTGGGAACCTCCCTCATCCTATCTGCAGGAGCACCACTCCTGGGCCCTGGAAAGCAGGAGGTAGTGTTCAGGGAAACTTTAGAAGAAGATGTGAAAAGCAAGAATATGTGGTTGATGATTTATGGTTGGCTCTGAGGCAGAGCTGGATCTGTCTCTCACAGTGGCTTCTCTTAACACTGTCTTAAGAATTTCTTTTGATTTAAGCTATGTCTGCAATTCAATGAACTCAAGATCCACCATGGTTATTGAACAACTTCTTTTAAAAATCTACATACTGCCCAGAGGATTCTGAAACTTACAGTTATTGAGTGTGGGTCCATTTAATCGGGTATTTTTCTTTTCTAACACCTAGCTGCAGCTGGGGTAAGGGGTCATTTGATTGAGTGTCCAGGACGAACTAGGTTAAAGGACTTGGGGCACCACTAGTAAAAACGGGGGTGTTAAGGAAGAAACACATTAATCCAGGGAAAGAGGTGACTGTTCAGGCCCTTATCTAGGGCTCACTGCTCTAGGACACTGGGGAGGTGAGGGACAATATTTCAATGGGTCCCTGCTCTGTGACAGGCACTTGCTAGGAGCTTCACATAACCGCATTTTATCCTAGCGCTGGATATGGGTTAGTTGCTGTTATCTCCATTTTACAGGAGAGCAACCTAGGTTAAAAGATAATAAGGAATTTGTTCAAAGAGCTGGCAAGTGTCAGAGTAGGAATTGAAGGCTCCATGCTTTTTCCCTGATGCCACTTTTCCTTTAGGTCATTGACATCTCCCTCACTCCTGCAGTGGTGGCCTCTTGGCATCCAGACAGGACTCAGGTAAGGCCTGAGAGGACCATAGTTCTCTGACCTTCTAGTTAAATAAGCTTTGATGGGCCAGCTCAGAAATCTTCCCTCTACATTTGATACCTTTTCTATGGCAAAAGACACACTGAGCTCCAAGTTGCTTACTTACAAATGCATTTGGGGAAAAAATATCTAAGTGATCATGGAAACCTGCTCATGTACTTAACCTCTTTAAAGATAGCCAGGTAGTCTTAAGGTCTTATTATTTTTTAAATTTCATTTATTTATTTTTAGAGAGAGGGGAAGGGAGGGAGAAAGAGAGGGAAACATCAATGTGTGGTTACCTCTCACGTGGCCCCCACTGGGGACCTGGCCCTCAACCCAGGCAGGTGCTCTGACTGGGAATTGAACCAGCAACCCTTTGATTCTCAGCCCTTACTCAATCCACTGAGCCACACCAGCCAGGGCTTAGGGTGTTATTTTAATACACAGTTCTATGATGTATGACTGCTAAAAATGTCACTCTTTATTCTCAACTAATTTCTTGGGATGAAAAATTTGGAATCTGACTCAATGAGTATTCCAACACTCACCCTTCCTGCATTTGACAAATACCATATACTTTTCTGTGATAGATTTATCTGGTTTTCATCTTCCCCATGTGATCTATTGAAATTAGCTGGGAGTGGGGTATGGTTTCTAAAATGAAATGTCTTCATCCTAAGTTCTGTAACAACACAGAGTGTTATAACGAATAGGATCATTTTTTTCTTGTTAGTTTTCAGGTGAAACTCCTGCATTCACCTGGGTTCCTTCTTGAACTGGATCTGCCACTAATCGCCAATGAATTGATGGGTCATCTTTTAACTTGTCTGTGTTTCAGGCAGTCTGAATCTCAGCCTGAAAAATAAGTGTGATGAACTGCAGGATTTGTAAGTTTTTCAGCACTCTGGAATTCTAGAATCTGTGAATAGTGGGATCACTGAGAAAACCAGTTCAAGATCGATGTGAGATTTGGGGTCTTTTAAATTAGAAGATGCAAAGTTCTGGCCAACTTCCTGCTGCCTGTGTGGACATCTGGCACGCTGTTTCCCTTTTGGCGCCTGTTCTGTTGTGTGATCTAGACAGAATAATTTCTCAGAGCAGCAGAAAGGCTGTCTTGGTTCTCCAGGGACTTGGAAGGTAACAAAAACAGGTGCAGGAAGCAAATAAACCATTTAATGTTGTCATGGCCTGTTGTCTGGGAGGACCTGACCGTCATCATGTAGCCTACTAAAGCATCCTTCCGAGGGAAAGGGGGAGGGGCTCATGAGAAGGTGACCTGCTAGCCACTGCCTGTCAACAAAGAGGCTCAACAAAAGACTCCTTTCATGAAGGTCCAAGAACTTCAGGTTTAAAGTGAGGATAAGAATTTGTTGTTGCTGGCCTATCTAAACCTACACTTCAGTGCTTTTGCCTTGAAACCCTGGAAACCTTCCTGCTCAAACACAAACCCACTATGATACATGAAATTTACTTGTTTTTCTCTGACTCTTTCTCTTTGGTGAATTCAGGCTGATCTGAGATACCCAAACTATGGCTTTCCCAAATCAATTTGATGATGATGATGACAATAATAATAATTATAATAACACAAGTTAAACTAATTACATGACATTATACAGACAAAACCACCTATTGCATGAGTGACAGACCACTTCTACTTTTTAGATGAGGTGAACCCAAAATGGACACCTGCATTTGTAGGGGAAGAAAAATAATGTTTTCCTCTACTCTTCTATGTTCTTGACTGAGACTACCTGTAATAAAAAAGATTAACAGGAGAAAAATAAAGAGAAGTTTGATAACAACTTAACCTCCTGTACACACGGGAGATACTCAAGAAAACTGAGTAACTTCCTGAAATGGCCCAAGTCACCACCTAAACTATCACTTCCCGCTAAAGACAAAAGATGAAGTTGGAGGGTAGGGAGCCAGTTTTGGAAGTATTCAGGCAAAGCACAGAAAACAAGGGTATGACTTTTATACAGATTTAGTCAGTGCCTCCTCCATTGATGAGAGTTTCTGAAGAGTTGGTCTTCTTTCTCTTCCTGGTACAGAAAGGGAACTGATGCCCTTGCAAAGGGAAATTTCCTTTATAAATGTAGATGTCTTTTACAAAAGGGAAACTTCTATTTGGTTTACAGAGCTTCTTCTGTGCCTGCAGTTTCTTAAAAATAACCTGGGGAGGTTATTTTGGTTCTCTTTTGAGAACCTATTTGTTTCTCAAAATAACCCTATCCAAGGAGGCATATTCTAGGATGGAAATTCTGCTCCCCTTTGCCTTCTTCCAACTTTTGATAAATATTAAAAGAGGGAGTGAACAAACAGGAAAGCAGTTGGCGATCCATACATGTGGCTGTGGTTCAACAGTTTGACACTAACTACAGATAATTACAAATTATGACTCTCATTACAACTGTGTTCTTCAAATTGCAAATATTTTGCTTTTTTGTTGCTTTCCTTTGTGGATGAAAAAGGGACCACAGACTAAACCTGACATAGTCAGGGGAGGCCTGCGTGACGGCCTTACAAACTCAGAGACCTCAAGTAACCGCACAGAATGGACTGAAATTAACACTTCCTAACTGAAAGTGAGTCGTGGCAGGTAGTCATGTCCTAGGCTGGTATCTTCCTTGACAAAGGTGAATATTTACCTTAACTGAGCTTGTCTATTGTCACTTTAGCATCTCTGATAACATATCTTTAGAATGCCAGAGTAATCCCCTTTTTTCCAGACCCTCAGGGCACAACCTCCCACCAGGTGAGTGTCAGGTAAGGGATGTGTAACGTGCTAAATTATTCCATACCAGTATTATCCGTATCTATTTTGTATTGACAGTTGTCTTCCCAAAGAGGCCACCAGAAACACTTGTTGATCAAGCAAAGCTAAGTGTGTTAGACCTACAGCAGGCAAGGGGAACACCACATTATCAGTCTCGTTGTGTCTCAAAATGAAGAAATTAGAAACTAGGGTATTATGGAGGGTGTTATAACTTGCATTGAGTGATTTTAAGATGTGTCTTGCAAGGTAAGGAATAGGATAAGACTGGGCAAAGTTCAAGACATAATGGCTTTGAATATTTTCTACTCTGAGTCTTAGCTAATACACATCCCTAAAGCCAGGAGAAGAGGTGGGGCAGCTCCCCAAAGGCACCAGTTGTCTTATTGGGGAGGGGCCTCTGCAGCACCTGCCAGTGAGTAAGTACTAGACCTCGCCAGGGAAGGGGGGGCCACCTCTTGCGCCCAGAGGATCCAGAGGGCACTGTAGAATCACCATCCTCAGGACTGTCCATCTAGATGTCCCTGTCCCACATTTCAAGATCCCAGATTTCTACACCAGAGCCCTGGCCTTTGCAGAACAGACCTGCCTTGGCTGAGCCTTGAAAACTCTCTGGAGCTCCTGGACTCTAACAGTGCAATCTTCAGTCCACATCTGGGCTGTGTCTGTCCTTTCTCTGTAAGAGATAAAGGCCCTTTGTAAACCATCACAGAGACCCTATGTTAACTGGCCTCAGTTGTTCGTTATTCTTCTTGGCATCAAACCACTTAGTAGCATCCAACCCATGCTGCTCTTTTGTAGGCATTTTTTGAAAAGATTTTATTTATTTATTTTTAGACAGAGGGGAAGGCCTGTGAGAGGTAATGGAGAGAGCTGGGAGAGAAAGAAAGAGCCATCAGACTGCAATGCACAAGTGGAAGGAAGACCTCTGAGCACAAGTGGAAGGAAGTGTAGATGGAAGCTTCCAGACCATTTTGAAGTTCTCAGGGATATTCAGAAAAGCTGCTCCCAAATCCTGAGCTAGGGCTGCCCATTAGACCCCCAGGAAGGGCCTGCTGTGCTCAGTCTGTCAGTCGTGGGCAGGCAGCAGATCTTAAAAACTAAGGCCTTGGTGCAAACTCAGCGGTGGATCTCAGAGCTCAGCACCTGGGTCTCTCACGACTGATTGATTGGTATTTCTTTCACATCACTATTTCTCCCTCCCTCTCTCCTTCCCTTCCTCTCTCTCTAAAATTAGCAAACATATCCTTGGGTGAGGATTTTTTTAAATGTGCATTACTAAATCAGCAGAACCACTCTCTAAGCAAGGCCTTTTCTGTGCTTTGCTTGCTCACCTCCCTCCCCTGGAGGCACCCCTGCGCTCACCCTGTCTCCTAGTGCAGTGGCCTCTGCTCCTTCCACTCCATCAGCTCTCCTTTACCTTCCTCCAGCCAGCGCGGCCTTCACACAACAAATTCCCTCGCTCTTTTTTTCTTTTTGTTCTACCCATCTGGCAAAACCCCAATCATAGATGAGACAAAATATATACAGTATTATAAAATAAAAATATTAACAATAAACTTAAAATATTACACATATTCCCTCTACTCTGGACATGTTACACACCAGAGCCCCTTGGTCCCACCACGCACTGGGATCATCATGCTCTGTGGGACCACAGAGCTGCCTCGTGCTCGTATGTATCTCTCTGGCCACCTCTCTTGCTCGCTCTTCAAACATCATCTCTCCTCAGTCTCAGATGCCCACTCCTCTTCTGCCCTTTTGGCAGATGACTGAGCATCCCACTTCACAGAGAAAAATAGAAGCCACCAGATGGACATGGCCTTCTCTGTCTGCTGTCGTCTCAGCAAACCTCCTTTAAACGTCCCCTTTAATTCTGTTCTTTCTGCAAAGAGAGCACCCGGCCTTCCTCCAAGCACGGGACTACTCCCTGCCTGTGCTCTGGGTGCCACCTGCCCCCCTCCATCTCAGAAACCTCACACTCTTGGTCATTCTTTTTTTTTTTTTCTTTGCATATTCTTTATATCTTCAACTCTTCCCTCCCAATGGACTCTTTATACTCAGTTTTTAAATATCTGCAAACCAAACCAATCCAAGTCAGAAGAAAAGAAAGGAAACCCTCTTTTCTCCTCACTCCTCAAAGCTGCTGCTGCTGCTGCTTGTGTCTCTTTCCGCCTCTTCACAGCCACTTTTCTCAGAAGTCCTGATTATTCTTGCTGGCTTCATTTCCTTCCTTTGCATTCAGTCTTCAATACTCCGATTCTGTGAATGCACTGGTTCCGCTCTTGTTTGGGCAGCCAGTGATCACTGCATTCAAGAAATGCTTTTCAGTTTTCATCACACTTGTTGTCTCAGCATCATCCGACACCACTAACCTAACCACCCCCTCCCTGCCTTCTGTGCAAGATACAGTGGGTTGGCTCCTGCCACATTCATTCCACTCCCCTCTTTGCATACCTTCTTGGCAGAGGGTAGAGAGCTAAAAACAACATTTTCCATATTCCCTTGCCACTGTTTCCAGATGAGATTTAGATTTCACCAATCAGACGCCCTCTCAGAGGAGTGCCATTTGAAACTGAGACAAATGGTAGACAGGTGGGGCTTGAGGCATCTGTTGTGCTGGTGGCCCTGTGGAAGAGGCAGGAAGGTGCTGAGGCCAGCAGCTGGGTGTGGCTCTCCATGGCTGTCCCTGGCTGTGTGGGCACTAGCTCCCTTGGAGGACCAACTCTGCAGTGTAGGTTTGGGGGTTATTCCTGAAAGTTCAACCTAGATAGAGTTTGTTTCCTTGCCTTTCCTAAGTTGCCTATGACTTAAAAAAAAACTTCTTTTAAATATTCCCCTGAGGACATGTTTATTGATTTTAGAGAGAAAGGAAAGGAGAAGGAGAGGGAGAGAGACAGAAACATCGATGTGAGAGAGCAACATCGATCAGGTGCCTCCTACATATACCCTAACTGGAGATCAAACCCACAACCTACTGGGAATCGAACCTGTGACCTTTGGTTTATGGGATGATCCTCCAACTGAGCCATCTGACTAAGGCTGCCTGTGACTTATAATAAATCCCTCTTATTTATATTAGCTACATGGATTCCGTTGTCTGAGACTAAAAACATTGCCAAAATAATGAGTTGTTTTTTTTTAACTGATGAATCATTTATATGGACAAGACAAAAATATCTTCACATTGTTTCCTTTTATACAGAAAGTTGAACATTTCAAATATATTAGGGTCTTTTCTTTACTCTTTTCAATACAATTCATTTCAATTGGGTCCCAGGGACTGTTTCTCACTTTCGGGCTCACATTTAAGTAACACATGTGTGCCCATGACAGCCACAAGAGCATACTTGAGCTCTGCACCGTCATTCTTTATTATGATGACCATAGTAACTTATGATTAACAGCCTTCTGGCTCTTCCCACCATGTCTTTCTTTTAAGTCAGTTCTGGCCTTGTTTGTACAAGCCTCTATCATCAGCTGCATTATTATCTCCTTCTTCTGCCAGAAAAGGGATGTCTTTACTATCTTGTCCAGCTCTCTCACAGGGTCTTCCAGGCAATTTGCTAAGAACAGAGGTCTACCCTGTAAAAGGCTGGCTCTGCACTACCCCTGAGTCCCCATCAGCTCTGCTACCAGGGAAGGCCACCGTCACTAGTCTCGTCACTAGTCTCGTCTTCCTTGTGCCTCCTGGGTCCTCCTCCTGTTTGCATCGGGCCAACCAGCAGCCATTGCCGGGGCTCCCTCATAGGCTCCTTCATCTTCTTGCCCTCCCCGCTCTCTTGACACTGTTATCCATGCCCACGCTGCTCACAGACCCTGTATAAAATGACGCCCGGTTGACATATCCAGCCAACCCCCTTTTCTGTATGTAACCAATGTGTTAGATTTTATTGTACTATAACAAATGACCACAAATCTAGTGACTTAGAGCAATGTCCACTTACTATCTCACAGTTCCGTGGGTTACAAATGCCAGTACAGTGTGGCTCAGCAGGACCTTCTGCTTATAAGGGAAGGCTGAAATCAAGGAGTAGCTGGGTAACATTCCTTTTAGAGGCTTTTGTGATGAACCCATTCTGGCTTGTTTGAGTTGCTGGTAGAATTTAGGTCCTTGAGGTTGTAGCGCTGAGGTTTCTGTTTCCCTGCTGGCTGCCAGCCGGGAGCCTCTCTCAGTTCCTTGTGGCCTCCTGCATTCCTTGCTGTGCTGCTCCCTCCCTCTTCAAACCAGCAACAGTGTGTTGAGAATTTCTCATGCCTCGAATCTCCGGCTTCTTCTTTAGTCTCTCTCCTTTTTTTAAATATTTTTTTTATTGTTGTTCAAGTACAGTTTTCCACCTTTCCCCGCCACCCCTATCCCCCACCCCAACCCTACCCACCTCCCTCCCCTGTTTCCACCCCCGCCCCTTGTTATTGTCCATGTGTCCTTTATAATTGTTCCTGCAAACCCTTCACCCTTTCCGCCTGTCCCCTCTGGTCACTGGCAGCCTGTTCTCAATTTCAGTGTCTTTGGTTATATTTTGCTTGCTTGTTCGTTTTGTCGATTAGGTTCCTGTTTTCTTTAGTCTCTTTTTTCTGTTGGACAAATTCACTGCTTTTTCCTTTTTGTTTTTCTTGTTTTTTTACTGAGTTAAAATACATATAATATGAAATTTCTCATTTTAAATTACACAATTCAGTGGTTTTTAATATAGTCACAATATCAAATCACCATCACCACTACCCGATTCCAGGACATTTCCATCAACCCCAAAGGGAGCCAGGCACCTGTTAGCAGCCACCTCCAGTCTTTCCCTCTGCCTGTGCCCTGGCTCCCGCTAATTTGCTTTCTGTCTCTATGGGTTTGCTTATTTTGGACATTTCATAAAAATGGAATCATGTAGTGTGTGATCCTTTGCAACTGGCTTCTTTCATTTAGCGGGTTTCACCCATGTTGTACCACATATTAGTTCTTGATTTTTTATGGCTGAATAATATTCCATTGTGTGAACGTACCACAATTTGTTTATCCATTCATCAGTCATGGATATTTCAGTTGATTATACCTTCGGCTACTGTGAATAATAATGCTGCTCTGAATATTTGTGCACAAGGTTTTGTATAAATGTATGTTTTCATTTCTCTTGGGTATATGCCTAGAAGTAGAATTGCTAGGTTATATGGTAACTTCATGTTTAACTTTTTGTGGAGCTGCCAAAATGTTCTCCACAGTAGTTGTACCATTTTACACTTTTTCCAGTGTTCTCTACATCCTCACCAAAACTTGTTATTTCCCCCTCTTAATATAGTCATCCCAGTGCTATTTCATTGTGGATTTAATTTGAATTTCCCTAGAGACTAATAATGTTGAACATGTTTTAATATCTTTATTGATCTTCTTTGGAGAAATGTCTATTTAAATCCTTTTCCCCATTTTTAATTGAATTTTTGTCTTTTTTATTGTTGAGTTGTAAGAGCTCTTTATATATTCAGGATACTAGACCCTTGTCAGACATATGGTTTGAAAATATTTTTCCCATTATTTTCACTTCCTTAATAGGGTTTTAACTTTGACTAAATTCATTTAATCTTTTTTTTTTTGGTTGCTTGTGTTTTTGGTGTGTCATATTTAAGAAATCTTTCTACTTCCAGGGCTCATGTGATTATACTGGGCTCACATAGGTAATCTAAGACTATTCCTTAAAGATCCTAATCAGATCTGCAAAGTCCCTTTTGCTATGGAAGGTAACATATTCACAGGATGTGGAGATCTTTGCAGTGGGGAGAGGGGGTGTTCTGCCCCACAGCCAGCTCCTTAACATCTCTCTGGTGTCTCAAGCCCTTCCGATTCCACACAACAGTCTGTCCTCTCCCGGTGTTTATTATCCCAGTGAAGGTATTATCTATCCATTTCAAAAGACGAAGCGTTCAAAGACATCCTTGAAATTTCCTCCTTTCTTATTTTCTACATCGTGTTCATTGACAAGCACTCCGATTTTTACCTCCTGAATTTCACATGTATCTCTACATTTTCTCTACTTCCACCAGTCTTATCTACTTCTTGCTAGTTTTTTTGACTTTTTATAAATAACGGATGTTAGTGTACGTGTAATGTATCTCCAAAGCCTTCAGAAGTGTGCTTGATACATAGCTAGCTTTCAGTAAGCGTTAGCTACCACATTGCTGCAGCCGTTAGTTCAAGAAGAGACAAAATTTCTTAATACTTCCTGGGAGCCCCTGTGTAGTTTGGTACTGCCCTCTCTCCCTCAAACTTCATCTGGCGGCGTCCGCCTTGCTCTCTGAGCTCACCTTGCTCCAGGTCCTCACACTCTCTGTGCTTCCTCCCACCCTGTGACCTCAGCCTGGACCGTACTTCTCTCTCCTCTTCCTCACCTGGTAAACTCTTATGCTCTTTAAATCTCAGTGTAAACGCAACTTCCTCTGAGAATTTCTCCCTTGACTAGGCCAACTGCTTTAGGTGTACATAGCACGGTACACAGGTCCTTGTCACAGCTGCAGTTTTACATGTTTGTGTAATTATCTGATTTACGACATTCTCCCTCACTAGACTTGAAGCTCACCGAATAGCTCTTACCATCTAGCACAGGGCATGACACGAACTAGTTGTTCAGTAGGTATTTGTTGAATAAATGTATGGTCTTACAGGATCCAAAAACATTGGGCCTATAGAGTGATCATTTGGACTACTCTTTTTTGATGTACAAGTAAATGAAGACCACTAAAGTGAAAAACAAGCAAAGGCTATTTAGTAGAGCTTGCAAGAAAGTCAGCCACCATCACTCCTTTTGTCAGAGACTCAAAGACAGGCAGAGGAGTGAAAAAGCTTTTTAGTGAAATAAAGGGGAGGTTTCAAGGTGTGCCTGACTGGAGGCTGTGGGCATGGGAAGCTACCCTCAGGCTAACTAGAAGCAAAGCATCCTATGTAACTGGTTAGGGCTGCATAATTTGCTTTTTCCGGTTGGTCCTATGTTGGAATCAGGCACAGAAATAGCTGTTGGTTATTAATTAAGTCCTGGCCATTGTAGGGCTAAAGTTGTTACAGAGAGTTTGTTGTTTGGCTTCCTGGACTGTTTGCTAGAGATAGTGGTATCAGCTCTTATAAGTCTAACCTTATAGTAGGTAGTATCTTTGCTTCCTGGGCTGGTTGTTATACATAATGGGTTGTTTCCTGGCTAGTTGCTACAGATATTGGTCAGAGCTCTACTTTTATATATGGTTTGGCCATTATCCATTTGCATATTCAGTCTCTCATTCGTATATACAGGAAAGGGGATCTAGGAGTGTTAAGAGACTTGCCCAAGTTCACACAGCTTGTTAAAAACATTGACCTGGTAATGCCACACCTTCCCCTCCTACTCCTCCCACTCACAGAGAAGGTAGTCGATGCCTGTGATGGTAAGTTTGTGTCCTGGAATGTAATAACCAAGGGCTGAGGTTCTTTTAAAATATTTTTAAGGAGATTAAAGATCTATAAAATAATTTGTGAGTTGAGGGTGATAATATGGCATTTAGTCTTACAATTATGAAAAACTCCATATCTTCCCTTGACAAGTAAGTTAGCTTTCATTTTTCCTGGTGTGGTTGTAGGGTTCAGATTACTCATTTAAATGGGGTTTTCCTTAAAGCACTTAAGACTTGAGCTAATGGATGCAGAGGGCAGTGTTGGCATGTATGACTCTCAGGAAGGTAATTGTGTCAGACATGGGAACAGAGATCTATAACTTGTAGACCTAGGAAAGGATCATTTTTAACTTCAGGGAATTTCCCAAGGAAGGTCTTGTCTGGAATTAGGTTGACTGAAAGATCAGTCTATTGAAAATCTCAGTCCCTGTGAATATCATCAGAATACAAGTGGCTTCTCAATAGCCCCTGTGGAGTGGGTCCCTGGAGTAAGCCTCATCGCGGAACACATCTACAGTCTGTTATTGAGCTTGGGAGTGGCAATGGTGTGGTGGAAAGAGACCCTTGAGGAGTTTTCCCTTCAAGAGTGTGCTGGGACATAGTCAAGCCACCACAGGTGACTGTAGCCTGAAATGGCTTGTACTAATGTTTTCCTGAGGAGATTCCATGTATTTACAGTCTTTCTTAGCCCTTCCTAGGATAGTTCAGTTGCTTAAAGTTATTATTACACCCTGACCAGTGTAAACCCACTTACTTATTACAGCTTAAAGAATCCAGCTACTTCACCCTTCATGAATGTGCCCAAATAAAAATGTGTTTTTGCATATTTAAACCCAGCAAGTTATTAATTGAACAGATGTAAACTCAGTTTTTGTGTCATTATATTCACATTGTAAACAGACATATTTCACTAATTTTGATTTAGTGCCTTTGATGAAACTGCTGAGGTCGCCAATTCAACGTATACAGCAAAGTGATAAAAATCCTCAATTCGTATTTCACTAAGTTGATGTATGTTGTGATTTAGGGGGAAGATGAGGTCAAGTTTATATTTGAACTATATGTAGAGGGAGGGATTACTTAAGCAAGTAGTGGAGTGACTGTGGAACAAAATGTCTCTGTAAGATGTTACTTTCATGCATCACAGCAGCGTTCTTTTGTGCATGAGTAACTGTGCTCACTGTAAGCCATTTTATCTACACGTTAGAGCAGGTTCCCTCCATTATGCAGCATTGTTAGCCAAGCCCAAGTTATTGTTTGTACTGAGAAAATATAAATCTGCCTTTCATTTAAAAAAGAAAAAGAAAAACAATATAGAGCAAAGACTGCACTCTGCAGCTCCAAAATAAAATAAAAATTGTAAGAAACATGTATTCTTATATTTGTGTTGTTGAAAGATGAGCTGAGGTATGCTAAAAAATTTTTAAAGTTTATTTGAGCAAAAATCTGTTTGAATGGGGCAGCACTAAACCAGACTTGGAAAAGATGTAGAGAAAGCGTTGAAACAAATTAAGATTATTGATTGGCCATAGCTTAAAAAGCCTAGTGGGCTGTTTGTGACTGGTTGTCCCTAGAGTTTTGACTTTGTAACCTTGAGGCATTTATAGGCTTAGATTGTGGTTTGCTTAGATAGGCTGCAATGGCTTTAAAGCCACCCCAATGTAATGGCCTTCTTGTTTGATTAATTTAACAGTGTCCAGTTTGCAGCTTCAGATTTGGCCTCTGGTGTACCCAATAGGGAATATAATCCCACCCTCTCTCAGAGCTCCTCAGGCTGCCTTAGGCTCACACCAGTGGCAATAGCTGCAATCAGGGTTGGCAGAAGGCTCCTCGCTTCTTCCTAGAGGCAAATTATGGAAGGAGGAAAGTTATAAGGAGAAAGTTTGAAGTGGAATCATCCTCCATTTCTGTAGCTGAGTATTATACTTGTCTGTAGGTAAAATCTTTTGGACAAACATAGGCCCCAGACTACACTTCTGGATAACACAGAGTTTAAAGTCTAGCCACTGAGTCTGAACATTGCTCAACTCACTTTCAATGTAGGTTGCCCCCCAGAGAAGGTCTACACACATGTTTCTTGAGAAGATCAAGTAATTGCCACACATAGACTGGATGCCTCCCATCTCCCAGTCTAAGTCTGTGTTCCTTTGCTCTGCAGAGGAAGAAGGCTTCCCAGGATGGCACTCCCTCCTTGCTCTATGCCTTTCAAAGTAATATGGAACAGAAAGAGTTCATCTACCCAGCCCTTTCAGAGCCAAGCACTAAGCACCGAGAATTATAGTGGAGAAATACTGGCTATTTTATTAATGAATAGTGCCATCCAGGAGAATGTGAAGTTAATGCTCAAAGCCCAAATTCCCTGATGGTGTGTAGGGTACAGGTTACATAGGATGAAATCACAAGATACCAAGGGTTAGGGGATTGTGCTGGGACTGATTGGCTGGAGTTGAGGTAAATTATTTTTTCAAATCTTGGACAGTTCTGAGGTTTGTTCCAGTGTCCCTCTGTCTGGTCTCATGGGAAAGCAGTCTGGGAGTCACTCCACCTTAGGGCTCAGGAGCTGGAATGTAATTTAGGTCAAGATGTTGTCTTTAACCTGCCAGCAGTTCAGACCCTGTGGCCATTAGTCAGGTCCAGGCTACTGTCCTCAGCTGCCTCAGGGGTTTGCTGATTAGGGGTGGGGGAAGACTAGGTCTCTGAGGGGTATAAAGAAAGGTGATTTCTAGAGCTAAGATTTAAAACTAAATTTAATCAAAGTCATAAGGACCCTTAGTGTCAGAAGTTCTTTTCCTTTACCAGCATACTCCTCTCCCTTCTTCCCTGTGCTAGAGTCTTCCACACCCAGAAAAAATCTCAGAATGCTGGTCTGGTCCTATGTCTTGCAAATTCTGCTGCTTCAGGTGTTTGCAGAAGTTCGAAGGCTTGTTTCTCAGCTTAGAACACTGCTGACATCTGTAACCACACTTATTTGTAGAGTTTGTATCTTTGGTTTTCTCACCTGTAATAAATAAATTTATTTTCTCTAACACTTACTACTCAAAGCGTTTTTATAAATGAGCAGTATTGACCTGTTTAGCCCCAGAGTGTGTTAGAAATACCAAGTGTTAAATATCACCCAATCAGAATTCCTGGGTGACTCATATGCACATACAAGTTCCAAAAACTTTACTCTAAACAACCAAATGAGGCCATGTTCCATATGACGTGGCAGAGATATGAGGCAGGAAGTAGATCAAGACAGGATTTCTGAACCTGGACTTCTGGCCAAGATGGAGGCGTAGGTAGATACACTGTGCCTCCTTGCACAACCAAAAGAGGGACAACAAATTTAAAAACAAAAAACCATGAGAACTGACAGAAAATCAAACCGTGTGGAAGTCTGACAACCAAGGGTATAAAGAAGAAACATTCATCCAGACCAGTAGGAGGGGAAGTATGGGGAGCCAGGGCAGAGAAGACCCGCATCAAGGCAGTGGCTGAAAGACCAGGGGGGGCGAGGCTGCAGCTGGCAGACTGGGTGAGACATTGGCTGGTGGAATGGGTGGTCCTACATTTGCATGTGGATAAACTGGGAGGAACAACTGGGGAGCAAGACAGACCACACAACCCAGGGTTCTAGCACAGGGATATAAAGCCTCAAAACCTCTGACTGAAAAACTATGTGGGGGTTGCGGCAATGTGAGAACTTCCCAGTCTCAGAGGAGAGTTCATTAGAGAGGACTACAGGGTCCAAGAATGTGCACAACCCATCTATCCGGGAATCAGCACCAGAAGGGCCCAATTTGTGGGTAGTGGCAGAGGGGACTGGAACCTGCCAGAGAGCTGAACAAATGGCATTTTTCCCTCTCAGACCCCTTCCCCACATACAGCGCCACAAAGCAGAGACTTGGTTGCACACCACCTTGGCCAATATCTAAGGCTCTGCACATTACTACATAACAGGCACATCGAGACAAAAAAAATATGGCCCAAATGAAAGAACAGAACAAAGCTCCAGAAAAAATACAAGTGATGAAAAGATAGTCAACTTATCAGATGCATAATTCAAAACACTGG